>JAOYMZ010029294.1:0-16909 GCA_025802335.1 Pinguicula primuliflora | reverse complement strand
ATGATCCCTGAGCCTTGGGGTCTGATATGGGAGGACCATTGTTGAGGATGATCCTGAAGATTGTTTCTTCATCACTTTTTCCGTGTTCCTGAAAATGTGCTAGTCTGAAATCCCAGTTTAGGTAGGAGATGGTGATCTTGGGAGTTCGAAAATAACAAACACAAGATTTTTGGTCAATTCTGGTTCGTGGTCAGGCATCACTCTCTACTTTCTCGTTCGGAGGTTACATAAAATAAAAAACATGAAATCTTAAGACAAATTCCAACCATTCCTTATGTGCGTGTGGATCTGTTGTTTTAAGTTTTACAGTTATCAAACACACATATGCTTTACATGGAATTTGATTCTTTTATTATGTGCTAATTGAAATTATCTTCACAAGCACACTTGAAAAATATTGATTTGCACGTTAAATCATCAGAATGGTGGTAAAAACTTAAAAAGCATACAACTTGCAAGGAAGGTGTGGTCTTCTGGTGTGTTGCTACAAAACAATCCACATGCTAACACTTGTAGTTAAAGATGCTATATAGATAATGTATGTCGGATGTAAACTGTAGACTTTATTATACACATATTAAGAGTGCATACAGGATGTTATGTAGATAATGGCTGCATCATGGGTGTATACACGCCAGATAACTCGTTACAATAAGCAAAACAACCGATCCAGAAAGTTCGTCGTAGAATCATTGCGGAACTCTCCAAACTTTCATCATCCCTGGTCCAGAATGAAGTTGGAGGGTCCTGCTTGGGAGAACTTGAAGCACACCGGGTTGTTCTGTTCCAAGCAAAAGATAAACCCTCGGTCCCAAAATTATAATATCTCACGTAAGTGGCTCACATTGATGAAATTTTTTATCTTCCATGACTTATATCCAGATTCCAGATTAACGAGCTTTTCTAATTATAGCGTCGCATTCAATCATTTGGACGACCACGATTAGAATCTAGAGTAACAATAAAACTCATGATCAAAATGAAAGTTTGCTTAAAACCGTGAAGAAGAAGTTAATCCATCGAAAGAAGAATCATCAACACAAACACACAGGCCCGACCAAATTACGAATAATCTTACCTGAGGCATAATACGAACTTAGTTTTACATTATTCATCACAAGAAAATCTTCCAGAAGATCATGATTCAAGCACTAGCCAAAAATCAAAAAGAAGAAACTTACTTGAGAGCTCAGAAACCTGCTCAGGAGTCAGCTTAGCAGAAAACCCACTTGCAGCATGCTTGTAACTGTATACTAAAGCTTCCTCTGCAGCATCCTCACTAAAAACAGAAATACAATTTTATCTTGTCAGGGCATCCAATAGTCGGAATATAAAGCAAACCCAGTTCAATTAAACAAGATACACCGCAAAAATTCACATAAATTCATCAGTATCTCCCTTGATCATGTTTTCAGAATTTAAAAAAAAAGGTTCGATAATGGAAGTGAATCTACAATACAGGAACCTCAACTTTGCAAACAATTGCGATGTTAAACCAATTGGATCCACTCAATTCTGTTTTCATTTACAGGAAACTCACAAGATTCTAACTATTTTACAATATGAGATCGATCGATCCATTCAAATGGTCGATTTGTTCGGATGCCAATACATGAAAATATACCAAATGAATCACCTGCCGAGAACAGAGGCTAATGTCTTGATATGGTAATCTCCTGGCTCCTGGCCCTCCGGTCTTTCGGTGTACACTATGTGCACTTTTGCTTGTGACGATGATGAATCGACGGCCATTGATGTGGTCAGAAACAAGCAGATGAGAACTATTTGCGGCAGCAGAAAGTATGAGTTGTGTTATTCGGCATTCCCTTTTTGTTTCGCTTCTCTTCCTCCAATTTAAAGGGAATTTTGGGTTTGATCCTTGGGTTCTTTCTTATGCACCAAGTAAGAAATTGTTAAGGGTGAAATTAATCTTCCTATGAGGAATAGTATCGTAGGTATTTACTCCATTCTCGTTGACATCTCTATTGAATTGAGTGTTGATTTGAGTTTGGGTTTCGGTCACCAATCTTGCCTAACCTTGCCAAATTCCCAATGGCTTATAGGTAATTTTGGATTGATTTTATGATGTGAAGGATTTTGATTTGAGTTAGGGTCGTATATATTTTTTATTTTTTAGAAAGGTGTTATGTGGAAAATTTGTTAATAAGTCACAAAGTCGTCGTTTATTTCTTAAAATGTCACAAATCGATCCTCCAACGACCGGTATGAGCAATAGTTTAAAATATCGGTTTTTTAATAATTGGTGGTAATTAATCTAAGTAATTACTGTTATTAAAAAATATCCATATTAATAAGATCGATATGTTATAAATATTTTTTTATTTTTTTTGTTTAATGATTTTATATATATTTACTTTATTATTTTTTTTTGTTAATGAATTAATGTTCGGAAAGTTTCCGTAGAATAAATTCAAATTCGCTAAGAATGTTTGCGAACAATAATTCCGACTGCTTATTATTGAGTTGGAAATAAAATACGGTGAACCAAATCGAAGTTTCTATGTTCTTTACTCTTGGCACTTGCATCTGTAAGTTCACCTGATTTAATAATAAAGAATGGTCTTAATAAATTGCAAGAAAATTACTAAAATTGTGATACGTGTTCAGATTCATCAACTAAGACCTCCAAACAAATTATGCTATGCCAGCTGATACGTCGTTCCAAAGACCAAACTTATAGACATAAATCTTGAGACCCGGGTTTCCCAAACTCCGTTGTTCATCAAGTATTTTCTTTGCAGATTCAATGATCTCCTCACTGCGGCCGACTAAATTAATGGAAATGAGTGTTGGTATGTTTGCAATATCAGAAGGAATCTCTTCCAGATCCTCCCAACACAGGTAGAGCCTCTCCAGATTAGGAAAATGGTCTTGTTCTGCTTCCCAAATGTTGAAACCTATCACTGACACTATCAGGACTTTCAACTGCAGAAACTTCCCTTTCACTGGAATCCACATGTTTTTCTCGAAGCTGCAGTTTTGCAGGTGCAGCACTTGAAGATCAGGCAATGAACCAATTGCATCCATGCCCTCGCAACAAAGGAGACATGCTATCAGATGCAACTTCCTGAGTGAACCAAGGAAGATGATGATGCTCTTCATGTTTCCAATTTCCAAGGTGAGCGACTGTAGTTGCGTGAATAATGAAACATTGTTGAGACCATATCGTGAATAGTCGTTCAAGGACTCAGACTCAGAGGTGTACTTAATTCTTAGCTTCCGTATATTCGGTATTCGTTCGACAAGGGTCGGAGTGCATATCAAGTTGAAGGTCTTAATCGTTTGCAGGTTCTTCCAGAACTGCAAACTCTTTCTCTCCACTTGCAGGAACAGGCAACACATAATCAGGGACTATAAGATGCCGAAGTTGCCGCATTTCCCAAATCTCAGTCGGTAAATGTATTTTGGACACATCTCCGAGCACAATTTCTTCAAAACTTACGAACCAAATGTCAATAAAGATGGTTTGTAGGTTCCACAGAAGTAGTATTGGCGAAGCTGATATGAACATTCTTAACTCATTTGATTCGCTATGAAGAAAATGCGTTTGAGTTGGGTACCGGAGTACACGAGTTGTGCCACAAAGTACCGTGACCCATGTTGATCTCAGGAGATGCGGATGCTCCATTTTACACCTATCACAGATGGAAGCACCAACATCGTATAACGTGGATGGTGAATCTTGACAAAAGAAGCATTCGTGATCAGGATTTGATGTTCCGAAAAGAAGGATTTCACTTCTCAAACTCAATGATCTCGGGATATGATGCTATGCCAGTTGACACCTCCTTCCAGATTTATAGACATAAATCTTGAGATCACAGTTTCCCAAGCTCTGTTGCTCCTCAAGTATTCTCTTTCCCGACTCAATTATCTCCTCACTACAATAGATTAAATCAATGGAAATCAGTGTTGGTATGTTTGCAATGTCACAAGGAAACTCTTCCATACTCTCCATATGCTCCAGGCAGAGTCTCTCCATTCCAGGAAAGTGTTCCTGTTCTGCTTCCCAGCGGCTCAAATCCATGCTTGACATTTTCAGGACTTTCAACTGTAGAAACTTCCCTTCCACTGGACTCCATATCTTGTCCTGGAATTCGCAGTACTGCAGCTTCATCTCTCGAAGATCAGGCAGTGAACCAATGACATCCATATCATCACAGCAAAGGCGACATCGTATGAGGCGCAACTTCTTGAGCGAACGGGGGAAGATTACGCTCTTCAGGTACCATATTTCAATGGTGAGTGACTGGAGTTGCGTGAAAAAAGAAACATTGTCGAGACCACATCGTGGATAGTCTCCTTCATCGAAGATAATAGCAATTCTCAGCTCACGTATGTTTGGCATTCGTTCGACGATCGCGTGAGTAAATCTCGGATCTTTGATGTGAAGCGTTTGCAGCTCTTCCAGAACGGTGAACTCCTTCTCCCCAATTGCAATTGCAGGTACACGCAAGACACAATCAAGCACCATGAGATGCCGGAGCTGCTGCATCTCCAGAATCTCAATCGGTAAACACAGATAATTTGCACTTGCATCTTGAATGTAGATGGTTTGTAGGTTCCAAAGAAAAAGTATCGGTGACGGACGGCAGAAACTCCCCCACACAAAATATTGTTGAAGAACACGCGTTTGGGTTGGGTACCTGAATTTATTGTCAAATAGCGTCACCCATCTCGATCTCATCAGATCTGAATACTCCGTTTTACATCCACCGCAGAACGAAGGAACGTAATCTGAGGATCGTGAATGTCGTTCGCCTGTTGTGGATCGTGAAGCAGGAACCATTTCCATAGCATCAACACCTTTTGAAGCATCGCACATGAAGCACCTCTGGGCGTCACCTGTTGTAATTTCTTTTCCCAGAAGAAGGATTTCCCTCTTCAGACTTCGTGATCTCGTGCTGTGGATGAGGCTTTCTTGTTCTGATTCTTTAATGCACAGCTCTCGTAAAAGATCATGAATGCCGTAGGATTTGATTTTTCCGGAATATTTTCTGTCACGAACGAAAATCAGGTTTCTGTTCGTCAGCTCATTCAAATTGCCCTCTGCAATATCTTCGATTCTTTGGCTTGATACCGATTTAATCAATCCTAAAGAAATCCAATTGCGGATCAGTTCAGAAGCCCTAATATCACTGTCTTCACGATAATTTTCAAAGTCCAGAAAGCACAATTTGAGATGAATGGGGAGATTATCATAACTCAAATACAATATCTTCAAGCAACGCTCATTATCTCCGGAACTTGTAATCTGGGTTGCATTTTGTGCCACAAACTCCCAATACTCTGGAGTCATATCTGATTTGGAGAGGAGACCAGCAATGGTGACAATAGATATTGGTAGTCCTCTGCAACTTCGTACAATTTTCTTTCCAAATTCTTCAAGATTAGCTGGACAGAACTGCTGGCCGAATGCCTTCTCACAGAACAAAACCCAACTCTCAACATCATCAAGAAAATCCAACTGATAAGAATTTTCGGCAGATTCTGAACGCTCCACCACTTGTAATGATCTAGTAGTCACAATAACTCGACTTCCATTGTTGTCGTCCGGGAAGTAGCACTTTAATTTATCCAATGCTTCAATATTCCATATATCATCCAAAACAATCAAATATCTCCGAAGATGCAAGTCTTTGTGTAATTGCACGCCTAATTCGGGCATCCTAAGATCACTTCTTTCATCAACAAGGCCTTGAATTACTCTCTCCACATCATATTCTTGAGATATTGTGGACCATTTGAGCCTATCAAACCTTTTCACAATGCGTGAATCTTCAAAAATACATTTAGCTAAAGTAGTCTTACCTATTCCGCCCATCCCAGATATTGGGATGACTTGCAGGCTTTTTTCATCATTGGTGAGCTTGTCAACAATCTCATTTATGCGGTCCGCGGATCCAACCATACTCCTCCTCGTCTCGCTGGATTTGATTGTTGATGAAGGATCCAACGACGTCATCACAGCTTGACTTGATGAAGTTGTAGGATTAGAATGAATAGAAAGTGGAGGCCTTTTTCTCTTTCGTCGTACAAATTGGATTTGGTTGATCAACCCTTCCTTTATTGTATCCATCACTTGAACTACATCCTCTAGAGCTACACGAAAACCTGAGAGCCCTTCATCGTTTTCATCATCAGAGTGTCCACGCAGTTGATCCACTACATAGCGATCGATGATTATCTCAGCTTCCTTGACAGCATCAGTAATTCCCCGGGCCAAACCTTCAATGTTTCCTTCGCTCAGTTTCTGAGAATGAAGTTCGAGAAACTCTTGCAAGAACTGAATTTTGTCCTTGAAATTCTGCACCTGTTGTATGTCCAGAAGGATTCGCCCCCAATTGTGATGCTTCTGGATCTGGTCCAGAACTTGCATGAGAGAAACCAACGAACCATAAGCAACCACAGACATATCAGAGGAAAGGAAACTTTACTACTGAGGCTGATGAGAAAAAAGGTATTGCTTTTGTTCCAATGGATTCCGATTGAAGGCAGGAATTTTGATATTTCCTTCTTGCGCGTGGTTGAATTGTTATCTCCAGTCTCCACACCTGCACATCAATCTCCCTTCAGGACTAGACAATGGAAATTAAATGCCTCCAAGTTGCCCAAGTCGTTAGAAAGTGACAATGGACGCTTATTCAATAATTTAATACAAGCTATTAAACTCCACTTTGCTCGACTAATAAAAGTTTGAATGTTATTTATGCCAAAATGATGCATTTATCCAAGTTTGAAGGTAAATTTTAATCCATAGTAACTGTGCATTAGTCTAATTACTCTAGCTACTGATCCAATATCCAACTGTCCAGGACCTGCATCACCAATAGCTGATCAGTGTGAACTTGCTGCAAGAACTTCATTCCAGGGCTCTCTCTCTAGCCAAATTTCGCAGATCACTGTGAACTTGCTGCAAGAACTTCATTCCAGGGCTCTGCACATCCTTCGCTTATGTGTATTCTTTTCAGTTGATACCCCTCCTGCAGGACCTTTTATTTCTGTATCCTTACTCACTGTTTTATACCGGTTTGCAAACACTTGCGTCCTTGGTAAGCTGTTGGTTCCTTCATTCAGCCCCTCACTCTGATCCCGGTGAGGCACGAGTTCTGAACCTGTTGTGCAATCAGAACCGCTTCCTTTACAGAACACTAGCAGTTCGACCACAATGTCCAAGAGCTCTAAGAATTAGCATATAATCTACAGAAATCTGCAGTAGCATTGAATCTAGTCCCAAACCATGTTGATCCGATATAGACAACTTTAATTTGGAATTCTTCTGAATACAGACCTATAAATCAAGCCGACCTTGTTCTGCCAACTTCTTTACTTATTGCCAGTAATATCATCCTATATATCCATTACCCTTTTCTCATCACTCACACACTGCTCTTAATCTATTAAGATGGCCGGCCATGTAAGATGTAAAATAAATCATAAGGTAAATCCATGTCCTAGATGCAAGAAAGTCTGGAGTTGGACTATGACATAACAATTACTTCCACAGAGTCTCATCTATGCTAAATATATCTAAGCACAGAAATCCCAAACAACCAAGCCAAGAGTTTTCTAACAAAGAAAAACAATAAAAGGCTGCACCCATGAGGTCCAGAACAAATTACTTAACGGTGCATTCTTCGCATTAACCATCACACATAGAGTGATTATGAAAACATTCTCTGAGTTAATACTTAGCATAGGAAGAGTTAGAACACCAAAAAAAGTAAAACATGAATAGATCAAAGGAATTTTAAAACAAAAATATATGGCCCCAACATGATTACTTCAGCAATTAAAAATATCAATACTGCATATGGAGAGTACCCAGAGACTGCGGTTCTACAGACATCATGACACAGTATCCAATTAAATTAAACGTAAACGAGAAAACATAAACCCTAATTATGCAGTGAGTAACACAGCGCCTCCAGCCTCCTTGATTTTCTTTTCCGCCGTCTTAGAGATCAGCTTCGCCTTTACCACAATGGGCTGATCTGCTGGCAACGAACCCTTGCCCAGAACCTTAAAGTACCCGAACTGAGTCACATCAATCAACGGCGCACTGCCCTTAGACGCTTTCTCCTTTACGTCCTGAGGCACCATCGACCACAATTTGTCGACATTGACGGTGGGGCAGAAGAACTGATTCCGTAGCTTGTGAAAATAGCGCATACCGACTTTCCCAAAGTATCCAGGATGGTACTTGTCGAAGAGGATCCGGTGGTGGTGCATGCCTCCCGCGTTACCACGACCACCAGGATGCTTCCTGTGCTTGCCGATACGGCCGTGACCGGCGCTAACGTGGCCACGTTTCTTCCTGTTCTTCCTCAAGCCAGTCGTCATTTCGATCAGAACGGCGGTGGAAACGGCCGAGAGGTTATTCACTTCCGCTCATATATAGATCGAGGAATAGGGTTAAGGGTTTGTCAGGCAATCCATATGCGAATTTACTACATCACCCTTGGTCAATATATGAAATTCTAACATTGCCCCTAAGATATATTTCTACGGCATTTGCTTAACAAACCCTTTGTTAATTTTGAATGATTAATTATATTTATAAGAAGCATTATTTCACGTGAATTTTCAAATAATCTACAATAAAATTATGTAATAGATACTTTTTAACTTCCACAACAAAAAAGAATTTTTTCGATAAATTCGTTACGTTTGCAGATGTATAAAACAATATTTTTAACAAAACCATCAGAGCCTGGTCTTACATTTATAGCAACCCAATGACATATTCTTCCGACATTGTGTCATCAAATCATCATGGCAGATGCCAGATAGTAGATACAAGAAGAAATTCTTTGTAACAGCATATCAAGAACAATACCAGAGTCCATTAGCGTATCAAAAGGCACAGCATAGCTTGACATACTGCTTGAGCTACAAATCTTTGTTATCCCTTCCACGGGATGCATCAACACAAGGCAGAACCTAATAAGGCATTCTGCCACCGAGCCGAATGCCGTTTGACCCGGAAAACAATGGCCGGTTGCCAAAGCTGCTGCCTCCTCGTCCTCTGGACCGGAAGTTGCTTCCTGAAACAACAAATATTTCTGACGCAAGGAGAAATGTTGAGAATGCAGGTGCGGTAATGATTGGTGAGACATTTCTTGAACATGAAAAAGGCTCAATCGAGGGGCTACACAAGCTCTTAAGATACAAGGCGATGATTCAGCATTGAAAACAATCTAATTTTACTGGTACGCACGACAGTTCTTTATCAATAAAACGAGCACCAAGTAGTAGTAGCCTCAAGGATGCCTACCTCTCATATTTGATGTGGAGGAGTGGGCCAAAGCAGCTAGTTGTTGAGGCACAGCTTGCCCAGCTTGCTGTAGAATCTTGATAAGGTCTCTTGCATACTTGGCATTTCCATGGGTGAAAAATGTGAAAGCTGTTCCTTTAGCTCCAGCACGTCCAGTTCGGCCTATCCTGTGTACATAATCCTCTAAGCACGACGGGAAGTCATAATTGATGACGCATTTTATGTCCTTCACATCTACAAACAATACAGAGACACGCTTGTATCAGTATAACAGAATTACTCATATGGAAGAGAGAGAGTGTCCTAAAAAAACCTCCTTATCCCTGCACGCTTAAGGCCCAGACTAATCGTGCTTAATATACAAGACATCTATATCTGCCTACCTCACTTTACAGGGATAAGGAGCAGCCCCACACCACATTTTTCACAATCAATATCCGATTGGCGAATAGAGTTGCATGAGTCAAACCGACTGTCATGAGTACCATCTCCCTTAGTGTGGATGGGCACTTCAACTTCAATGATGCTACTCAAATATATATTGCCGCCTACAGTACCAACACCTACACCTACAGAGAGCCTTGGGGAGTATAACCAGCGGCTTCACGCATCAGAGAGCAGATGGAAGATTCCACTAAGGATGAAGAAACATAGCCTGCATCTAATCCACATGCTCAACATGTATGTCAGACGACACATGCAACTTATAACCTATATGCATTTGTTTAAGACCAGTAGCAGAAGTGATTCTAGATCTGATGGTAATGTGAACAGACAGGTAAGGTGTGCTTCTTTTGTCTTTACAACTCAATCCAAATTATAAGAGTGAAAATGGCACCGGGAGGAGGAATCGTATGGAACGTTCAACAGGATATCTCAACATTTGGCAAAATCATTAGAAAATTAAGGGATCAAGCTTCAATTATTTCTGGGCTTAACTAGGTCAGGACATAATTTCTAGTTGGACATGGTATTCATGGAATCCATATCAAGTTGATTCCTCCACCAGGGAACAACTGTAAGAATGGAGGAAAACTTTGTGGGGACTCCTCTGAGAAAACTAGCACCAATGCACCCGATCCACAATACCCTAAGGAACATGGAAACAGCCAGGAGACTTGAATATGCGCTTGCAGTTCAAAGTGATAAGCTTAAACCTAAACTGTGAGACTAATCCTACCAAGGCCACGGGCAGCAACATCAGTGGCAATCATTACAGGGCTTCTGCCACTCTTAAACTCAGCTAGGACCCAATCCCTTTCATCCTGTCCTTTATCACCATGAATGGACAGAGCTGGCCAGCCATTCATTCTGAGCTGTCCAGTGACTTGATCACATCTTTTTTTCGTTTCAACGAAAATCAAAATTTTATTTCCATCCATCACCTCTTTCAGTAAATTGATCAACCTGTACATATTATGGATGATGAGAAACAATGTACTTATATGAAACCAGAAATTCCAATAGACCGTACTACCTGCTATATTTCTCCATATCGGTCATAACTTCGACAACTTGACATATAGATTGATTTGCTTTCAAATCTAGAGACCCAATGATAACCTGTTATACAGTTTAACCAGTAAGGAGACACAGAGTGAATGCTAATATACTTTCCAGCACTCTTTTACGGCTAAAGCAGTAAATCCAGCAACTGCTTTAGGGGAAATTGGTGATTGGTATACAATACCTTGTAGGAATTATGCAAGAACTGTCTCGCTAAAGTTTCTACCTCCCTTGGCCATGTGGCGCTCCAGTACAAGGTCTGCCTCTCTGGACGAATCTGTATTTGGAACACAATACAAAAGTAATACACAGTTTCATAAAATGAAGGATTACATTAGAAAATGATTTGACAAGACTCAAGAATGGCCATCTTAAGAAGCTTCACACATTATAGTTTGATGGGGGCGGCTCCAGGATTATTAATAAAGGTTTATTAACAGAACAATAAGCCACATGCAAATCTATAATTGATTCACATAAACACTGTGCATGTTCCAGACAAGTAGATTCATAAAAAGAGCACTTGCAATTGATGTCTTTAGCCAAGACTCACAACACCTAAATAATTATTTCTAAATAAACAACTCCATTTCAACCACCTCAGAATTATGCTCTATTGAGCAGACTATACCATGTAGTGCAGCTTCGATTCTCCAGAAGCTGTAACATGGTGCTACAAAACGAAAAACAATAGAAAAATAACTCAGTACCTGAGAAATTATTTTCCTGATTTGAGGTTCAAAACCCATATCCAGCATGCGATCAGCTTCATCCAGCACAAGGTATGTTACTCTTTTCAAGTTAGTATGTTGAGTTTCAAGCATATCTATCAATCTGCCAGGAGTTGCAATGATAATTTCAACCCCTGGTGTCAAACAAGTACCAGATTGGCTAATTAAATATCAGTTAAATAAATTTCAAAAGAGAAAAATATACGCTACAAAATACGAAGATAAGATATATGAGAAGAGATCCAAAGATGAATCACCTCTGTTAAGATCACGGATTTGAGGTCCTTTTGGGGCACCACCGTACAAGCAAGTACTTCGTATCCTCGTAGACGATCCAAATTTTACAGCTTCCTCTTGAATCTGAACAGCTAATTCTCTAGTTGGTGCTAGAACTAATACAATGGGACCTTCACCTTGTGCTGGATAAATCATATAATGTTACAAACTATATAGATCAAGTGCAAGGGTAGAATTTTGCGTCAAAAATAGATTTTTTGAAACATACCCAGCTGGGCCTGAGCAAGAACATGCACAAAAGCGGGTAGCATATATGCCAGGGTCTTCCCTGAACCAGTCTCAGCAATGCCTATTAGATCCCGGCCCCTTAGGGCCATAGGCCATCCCTGTGATTGAATAGGAGTTGGTTCCGTGAAACCCAGTCTAGCAATGATCTCTAGGAAGGCATCTGCACACCAGAAAACCCAGAAGCTATTTAAAGCTAGAGAATTTAAAAGCCAAAAGATATTGCTGATATCAATAATACATACGCTGTTTGAGGTATTGTGGAAGATTTACAAGAAAAAAGTTAAAGATATACCCGGGAAGTTTGCCTCTTGAAACGTCCTAATGGGCTTTGGAACATCGGGTCCTTCAACAGTGATCTCCCGCCTGGCACGGTACATCATAACTTCTTGCTCAGTCAGAGCCGTCACAGATGGACTCTCCACATAGAAATCCTTCTTAAATGCAGTCAAGTTTCTAAAATCCGGTCTGGGAAGATCTATACTATCTAGTTCATCCCTCCCCTGCTTAGTTCCTCTCCCGCCATGACCCCCACGATGACCACCACCTGCACCTCGCCCACTGGAACCATTGCTGGCTCCACCATGACCAATATAGAAACCCCGTCCAGGGAAACCACCTGCTCTCATCCCTTCATAACCTCTCATATCGCCTCTTCTATCTCCCCTACCATCATAAAATGCTGTACCACCATAACCCCCGTCCCTCACACTTCTTTCAACATGACTAGTGGGATGAACACCCTCAAAGCTTCTGACATGCCCTCGCTCAATCCCATGATTTGCAATTAATTGCATACTATCTCCACCAGCTCTTACTCCCATCATGTGAGGCGGGACAAATGGAGCAGCTCCGTAAGGAATTGGACCACCATGGAAATGGTTGGGCGCCGCTCCACTTGGCATAGGTGGTGGAATCATCATGTGTTGCTGCTCCATTACATCACTACAGTATGCATGGAAAAATAAACATGAACCCAAGATCATGTAAATACAGCTATGCGGCTATGCCTGTTCGAAACAACTTTGCAAACAAAAATGTATTTCAAAAGTTTGCACAAATTCGAAAAACTTCCACTCCCGGACCAACAGTAGGATAGTACGAACAACCAAAGCCTTACCACAAAGATACATTACTCGCCAAGTTTCCAAAGCATATGGTATAACAAAAGAGAATACCCTACCTTCGTCGCTGACGATAAGAACCAGCATCATTGAGTCTGGGATCGTACTTGTTGAACATGATGATACTTTGAATTCGTGCTACAAATTAGGGCTTTGCACCCCCCTGCAATACCCCGATTGCGATGGAGAAATAGGCAACTAAAGTCTGAAACAGATCATCAACAAGCAGAAAGGAGAAGGAAACTGATGTATTGTTACAGTATGTTGTTGATTTATAAAAGCAAAACTCATGATGCGGCACCTCTTCTCGTGTATTTATGGAATGGAGCAACATTCAGCAACGTGATATATTCGGGGCTTTCAAGCTCTAGAGTCTAGGGTATTTAAAATTAGATTAAAAAATTATAAAATTTGGAATCTAACATGGTAATTTTTTTGTCTATTTTTTAATAAATAAATTTTACCCATTTCACTTATTTCCGGTCATAAGGCCAGGGGAAAGCCAAATCCACGAAGAGAAGGAGAACACGTGATTCGTTTCTAATTCAATTACCGAGCCCATCGTCCCAGTCGCCGTTGCACCGCCATCAATGGATTTTTCCGATTTGAATGATGCCCTGGCGTCCAAATCCTACGATCGGATTGCCGATTTATGTGACAGTATAATGCTACAGGTCACCGATTTGAGTTTATCCCCCACATTGAGCTCTCTCTTCAACTATTATTACCACCACTTGGCCCTAATTTGAAGTTTCTGTGTTTTTTCCTCTATTGCAGGCTGCATCTGAGGGAATTGCTTATCAAGATGAATGGCCATACGCAGTTCATCTCTTGAGTCACTTATATGTAAATGACATGTAATTTTCTATTGTGCTGGATTAGAGTTTCTCATAATTCGTTAACAAAAATCTTATTTTAGGTCGTTTTAAATTGTTGTTAGTAATTAGAAGAGGTTAACATGTTTGTTTGCACCTGCCGTGTCATGATGATGCTAACTTGTGGGTACAGTGATAGTGCTAGGTTTTTGTGGAAGAAGATACCATTGGCAGTGAAAGAGAGCCAGCCTGATGTAATTGCTGCCTGGAAAATCGCGCAGAAACTGTGGACCAAGGACTATGGAGGTGTTCATGAGGCCATTCGTGAGTTTAATTGGATCCCACAGACTCAGGGAATTATTGCTGCTTTATCCGGTGAGCAATAGTTGTGGCTGGAATTTATTATTCCTTCTATTGGAATTTAACCATCTTCTATCAAGATCTATGCTGATCAATGATATGAATACTAATTGCAAGCCATTTAATTTATTCTTAATATACATGTTTCTAGTTTCTACTGTTCTGTAGCTAATCTATTAGAGATCTATTCTTTACTAGATTGTGAAATGATTAAGGCGAAGAAGTTCCGCAGCTCACCTGACTGCTAAAGTAACACAAAATGCTTTTATGCTGTCATTCATAAGCAATGTCTTCTCACTGTTTACTTGAACATGAACTGAGTTGAAATCTATGTAGCAATAATGAATGCTTAAAACATATACTTAACTCATATTTCTAATTCTTGCAGTTCATTGGGTTTCGATTTGGAATTTCATCATAAAGCAAATACCGCTTATGTGACCCATTGTTATTGTCCAACTTGAATATCATATCTGTTTAGATTTAGGCCTTCTAATATGTAATCTATTGACTTCTGTGGCAGAGATTCTTATCCTGGCCTGTATATTGTAATTTACTGCAGAACTCTACACTAAGAGGATGTTTGAATTGCTCCTTTCTGCTTACTCAACGATAAGTGTTCAAGATACCGCACTTTTCCTTGGGATGAATGAAGAGGACGCCACCACCTGTAAGCTCCATCTTTGCTCAATATAGCTCTACAACTAGTTTTTATCAGCAGAATTTTATTTTATTTCACTGAGTCAGTATTAATACACTTCGCTGCTTTCATAAATTTGAGTCCTCGATAAATTCTTCGAAGAGAAGTGAAATCCATGTATTTTCACTAGAACACATGGAACCAGGCATCAAGTTCCAACTTATGTTCTCTGTATTCTGTTGAAGTGCGAGTGGGTGCGATTTTAATATATTTGCTGTTGTGGTCTCGGTTGGTCTTTTATAGTATTTTTTTTTCTGCAGATGCACTGCAGCAAGGTTGGACACTGGAAGCAGCTTCTGAAATGCTTACCGTGAAGAAACCAGCGATTGCAACTGAGCAGAAGGTTGATCCCAGTAAATTACAGAAATTGACTGAATACGTTTTCCACCTGGAGCACTAACTCTCCTCCCGTGTTCGATAAGATCCTCGTATTTCTTCACTTTTATTTTCAGCGTAGATGATTGTTAAGCAGCTTGTGAAATGGATAGATGAAAGATTGATTACTTATTCCTGCCTGATTTTTTTATTTATTAAAAAAATAATAAAAAATAATAAAAAGCTCGTGATCTCGTTCGTGAGCCCGTTCGCGAGCCTGTTCGCAAACGTGTTCGTGAACTCGTTCGCAAACGTGTTCGTGAACTCGTTCGCAAACGTGTTCGTGAACTCGTTCGCGAGCACGCAGCTCGCGAGCGCGAATAGGCTCGAACTGAGCTTGAACACAAAGTTCGGTTCGTGGGCATTGATATGGTGTGGTGTGACTTTCTTTTGAATAATAAGTTGCCTCTCGGACCCGTGGCTTCAAGCCATGGGCAATATCTAATATGTAATTAACACGGAATAATCTTATTTTAGCCTTTAATATTTTTTTTTTTTTTGTCCAGAATGGTTTAAGACCAGATTAATGAGATATGTCCAGAATAGTCAATCATGGCTGTCTGTTTTTTAATCCGACGGTCAGGATAAAACATACCATTAGATTAATAAATTTTAATAAATTATATAGTTGTTTTTATTCTGACCGTCGGATAAAAAATTCGACGGTCATGATTGACTATTCTGGATATATTTCATTAATCTGATCCTAAGTAATGCTGCACCTGAAAAAAATTCATTTAAGCATCTTAACTTAACCCTACATTATCATAAATTTACTTAAATTTAATAATTTATTTTCGCTAAAATTATTCAAAAGCCCAAATTTGCCCAAATCAACTTTGGGTCCGTTTATTGCTAATTTTTTGTTTCTAGATAGATTTTGATTAGGATCGTTAGCTAAATCAATGTCAAATGCAGTAAACAAATTTTCGAAGTTGATATTTATAGATTTAGTTATGGTTTCGTGTGTTTACTTTGAGGTGGATTTGGATTGATGGAACAGTTAAATGATGGTGAAAGGACACAAATATCCCTATTTTGAATTGCAATCTTTATCCACATAGAATCAGTCTCAAACAAAGTAAACCAAATTTCACAAAATCTGCAAATCAGCTAAAAACAGAATATGCAAATCAGCTAAAAACAGAATATGCAAATCAGCTAAAAACAGAATATGCAAATCAACTATCAATACAATGCCAAACGAGCCAACCTCATTGAAAACAAACAAAATCAGTTCAAAAATCATACAAAAAACTAAACCACTTTAAAAAAATATTTTTGTACTGATCACCTGCTCCATGCTGGAAGGAATTCTCACACTTTCTCTTTGCCCAAAGTTTGATTTATAATTGCAACTTTGTTGGCAAAATAAGGTAACAGATCAAATTCACATTCTGGAAGAGAAATAAATTGCATATTTGCTCTCAAATAATGAATAGCTGGGAAAACATTTAATTTCACTCATATAGAACCGA
>JAOYMZ010029283.1:0-16911 GCA_025802335.1 Pinguicula primuliflora | reverse complement strand
CCCGTTTTAAAATGGGACAATCCCGATCCCGTCCCGAACTAAGTTCGAGACCTGTTTTTAGGGCCCGAACCCGTCCCAAACTACTTTTTTTTTCGGGATTCGGGATTCGGGCCGGCCGGGCCTCGGGAAAATTCCAAGGCCCGAACGCCATTTGCCCACCCATATATGTGCGAACCGCCAACCCTAATGCCAAAAAAAGGAATTTGTTACACAATAGTGCCAAATCTCTCTATAAAAACAGGACTTATAACACGATTTCATATATACTTAAGTCATTAATGAATCTGATTTTTTTATTCTATTATTAAATTAATAAAAAAAATCTCTTTCCTATATTTTTCGAATTGAATTTATTGGGCAAACCTTTTACCCTGTATAATCATTAGCGAGTTGAACACTTCAATTTGAAATACATTGTGAGGTTGTTTTGATATACTTATTATTTAAAAAAAATTGTGGTGAATTGTTAATTTTTATTTTGAACATTTTTTATAATGTTTTTTTGTCTGTTTATTGGCATGGTGGATGGATTGAGATTAAGCGATATTTTTTTAAAGTTGTCCGGGGTGGTGATAGTGGAAAGTCCACCGGAAATTACTATTCTAGGTAATAAGTACCCAATCAATCGAGTTTATTTTAAGATATTTGTACTCTATAATTTGATTCCATTATTAAACTTATGATATGATAAAAATCACAATAATAATTTTTAATTTTTTATCTTTTAATCATCTTTGTGGTTATGATTGTTGGTACATGTGTATTTAATGTTTAGTAAGTATGTCAAAAAAAAAATAAGTGTGTCAAATAATAGTTACATATAAATAACATTGTCCCATTACAAAAGAGTTCCAACGAGATCAATTTCCATGTAATAATTTGCTAAACATTTATTAGGAAGAAATCATTTATATGATTAAGCAAAACATTCATTCCATTTATTTGATTAAGCAAAACTTTCATTCCATTTATGTGATTAAGCAAAACATTCATTCCATTTATGTGATTAAGCAAAACATTCATGCTTGACCAAGTGGTTCAAAAGCTCATTGGTTCAATTGGCAAAAAAAAGTAATCCCAAATATTTGTACTTTCGCCAGGTGTATAAGCTATCCATCGGAGCAGTATGTGGGCTATCATGGCCATCAGATCGACTAATCGTTCAGGTTTTGGATGATTCCACCAATGAGCTGTTAAGGGTGTGTGTTTTCTGATACCATAATAAGCAAGCCTTTTTTTTTTTCATGAAAACTCTGTGTAGGTAGGAATAGGAGAGTCCCATTATAAGGCACTACATGTGTGTGCACACCCTCCCACTCCCACTCACACTCACACTATCTGGGAGCACACACATATGTTGGTGTGTGTGACCCCCTATTTAGGAATGTGAGAGGGTGTCGTGCGCCCTGGAGGTACCTTATATCATTTTTGGATATAGGATGATACTGAAAAAAATAAATATATACGCAGGTAATGGTTGAATTAGAGTGCCGAAAATGGATGGAAAAGGGGGTTAATATAAAGTACGAGACGAGAAATAACCGGAACGGCTACAAAGCAGGCGCTCTTCGAGATGGCCTCAAGAAGCATTATGTGGAGGATTGTGAATTTGTGATTATATTTGATGCAGATTTTCAGCCAGAAGAGGACTTCATCTGGAGGACTGTTCCATACTTACTTGAAAACCCAGAGTTGGGATTGGTTCAGGCAAGGTGGAAATTTGGTAAGGAGAGATTACTACTACATTGCTTCAACATCATTTGAATATGGGAACAATGTAGTATCTAAACACAGTCTGGGATTTAAATTTGCAGTGAATGCAGATGAATGCTTAATGACTCGTCTCCAACAGATGTCATTAGATTATCACTTCAGTGTGGAACAAGAAGTGGGATCATCAACATGCTCATTCTTTGGTTTCAATGGTCGTCCAACTATTTCATTTCAACAAACTTCATCTAACAATTACTAACGTATCTATTAATATTTGTACAATTAAGTTAAAAAGACGTTGTTTTAACTCCAATAAGTCAAAACAACATCGTTTTGACTTGTGTACTTAATTATGTTCATTACATTTAGCATTTCTCATTACTATCTTGTATCGAAATAGCAGGTACTGCAGGTGTTTGGCGGGTGAAAGCACTGAATGATGCAGGTGGCTGGAAAGATAGAACAACGGTAGAAGACATGGATCTGGCAGTCAGGGCAAGCCTCAAAGGCTGGAAGTTCCTCTTCGTGGGCGACCTAGCAGTTGAGTATCTAAAACCTGAAACCTTCTTCTACAGCATTTGTTCCCACAAAAAAAAATGATTATAGATTATCTTTCATCAGGTAAAAAATGAACTCCCAAGTACATTCAAGGCGTATAGGTATCAACAGCATCGTTGGTCATGCGGCCCCGCGAATCTATTGAGAAAAATGTTCAAAGAAATCATCACCTGTGAGGTCATATATCATCAACAATTCTCTCTGTCGTATTGATTCACAACTAAGTACATGTTTTTAACACCTCTTTCTTCATCCAACCAATGCAGCGGGTATCACTCTGGAAGAAATGGCATGTACTCTATGCATTCTTCTTCGTAAGGAAGATAATTGCACATTGGGTTACCTTCTTCTTTTACTGCATTGTTATCCCCGCAACTATCTTAATTCCTGAGGTTCATCTCTCAAAGCCACTAGCTATTTATCTTCCAGCAGCCATTACCATTCTCAATACAGCTTCCACCCTAAGGTATGTATAGATCATCAGATATGTGTTGATCTCGGTTTATGGAAAAAGTTTATCATCACCTAATTTTTTAGTCCAAATCTTGCAACCAGATTAATCTAGCTTCATAATTCTAATCCTGACCATTTAAGTATTGTGAATCAACCGTCGATTACAATTCTGTACCTAACATGATTAATCTATTTATAAGATTCTGAACCATGAAATTTCTCAAACTCACGATAATTTCCACTTCACAGGTCCGCACATCTTCTTGTGTTCTGGATACTGTTTGAAAATGTTATGTCACTTCATAGATCAAAAGCAGCAATAATAGGGCTCATCGAAGCTAACCGAGTCAATGAATGGGTTGTAACGGAAAAGTTAGGGAACACAATGAAGCAGAAAAACAACACAAAATCAGCAAAGAAGCCACGATCACGCTTGGGAGAAAGGTTAGCCTTTTTATATGTTGATTGCGTTTCTGGATACACAAAAAGTTATATGAACATGAATCTCTCTTTTATAGAAACATATTCACAACTTCATATCTTGCTGATGTTTTACCATGAATAGGATTCAAGTACTGGAGCTCCTGGTTGGAATGTACCTACTCCATTGTGCTATATACAACATCCTGTTCGGGCAAAATCACTTCTTCATTTATCTGTTACTACAAGCAGGAGCTTTCTTTATCGTCGGAGTTGGGTATGTTGGAACATTTGTGCCAAATTGAAAAACATAATGTATAGAAAACTGCGTCGCAGGAGGAGCCCTGAGCAACATCTATAGTCCTTGTCACTACACTATTTAAACGCAGTAGGAGTTCGTACTGCTTTCCGTATTTTTTTGTTCATACAATACTACATAAGAGCTTTTGTTGTTAAGTGGCATTTGCATATGCAGGGGATGTAATGTAGCCATCATGATCGTTCAATTTGAAAGCTAAATGTTAGAGAATTTTTTTCTCCATGAAAATAAACAGACTTTGTTAGGAAGTAGATATTGTAAGTTAAGGAAAAGATAAAAGTAAATCTTTTCTTTATTAGAACCCCAAGGCTCGGCGGCTTAATGTATTTTCCGTTGTTTACTTGTAATTTAATTACAATCGTTATCACCGGTCAAATTTCTATAATCATGCGTTTTTCAGCCGAATTGAGATTGGTGAGACTATCTCAATTCACTCTATTTCGTGTGATTAGATAACTTTAAAATTTAACTCACCTGTCAAAAGACGAAAGTAATCCTGCACTTCAATTAAATTACATCTTGCCCTAAATATATATGAAATCGAATGTCGAAAAATCCCAAATCTAAACAACTCCACAATTCCAATTTTTTTTTCTTATGAACCCTAGAATTTGCAACTTCGCACATCCACCGTTTTCGAGGGATTACAAGATATGTTCCTCATAATTCTCTCTTTGTTTATAAGCTTATGTGTATGGTTTATGGGTATACGGGTTAATATGATGAATTGTTAGGCCAGAAATTCATTATGTATTATGGGTATATGGTTGTGCTTAGATTCACAATACGTTCGTGTATACGTGTTTATGTGTTTATGAATTATGGGTTTACAGGTTTGTGACTTATGGGCATATGGGTTCATGTTATGAATTGTAATCTAGGTTTTTTCTTAGAATTCTTGTTTTTCTTGCATCTGCATATTTCAGAGTATGTGTATAAGACCACTTACTTGCAGATGAAGCGTGGGAGATATAAGACGCCGAGAGTTTACACGCGGAGATCTAAGGCAACAAAAGTCCAAAATGGATGTCTGTGAGACTAGTCATAGCTTCCTAATGGTAAACATATCTGAACTTGTTTATTTATATTTGAACATGTTTATGCATATTTGGTTTACGAGATTGTGGTGGGTATTCTCTTGTCCAACAACAAGTTTGCAGGATTCCCCGTCAGATTCTAGGGTTGAGTCCACATTTGTGTTGGGAAGATGCTCTAAAATGAATAATGGAGTTCAAACAGACGCATTAGACATTCAGGCTGAGTATGTGGCGAAATTGGTTGATTCAGACGAGGAGCAGTAAGGGGAAACCACAAAATGGAAAGATTGAGAGTGCCAGCTAAGAGGGAGACAGTGGTGGGAAGCCTAGGGAAATGAAATGAGTATGTTGAATTCTGAAGAGCAAGCTTTAATCGAGATAGCGAAAAAATTGGTGCAGGAGGGGATGCACAACCAAGGTGGTATCAAACCAGTTTTTTAGTCCGTCTGTGCTAAGAGGACAGCCATGAAGGTCCCAAGTAGCACCATTTGAGTTGTACCCCACGTGAAGTCCAAATTGTACGTGTGGAAGAAAATATATGATCTGATCTCTAACTTCATGAGCATGAGCAGGGTATCCGTTGACCCAACTACGCATAAGATTGTTGTCAAAGATGGATATAGCTGGGAATGCATAGTTTGGGTACGTTCACCATTCAACCCTAAACACTTTGTGATTGTTTTTTATGCATGAACATACTAAATCGTATTTGGGTATTTTTGTAGACTAATCCAGACTACAATCTGCTGCTTGGTAAACCCAATTTTTGGAAGGGACAGGGCCATGGGAAGACTTGCACGAGACGGGAGATACAGGAGAAACTAAGAGTTCAAAAACAGTTGACTCCGAAGATGGTCTTGGTGGCAGTGAAGATGACCAGGGAGTTAGTAAAGTGGTTGTTAGGCCACATGGGAAGAAATGCAAAAGGCTGATGCTGTAACAGTACGTGCAAGATAATAAGCACAACTGCTATATGGAGATAAGAACCTACTTATCCATCCTCCGCAGGACTGCTCCATCAGCACAAGCGGCTACTAGCTCTGCCCCTCCTATGGATTTGGCCTGGACATTGATGGATCAGCTAAGGCTGTATAAGCAGTTCAATGTCTGGACAAGAACAACTATTGTGGCTCACCTCCTCGACCATGAATCTATAAGGCAAATGTGCATTTTTAGAGATAAAAGTTTATGCAGAATGCTTTTTCCGTAACTCTTGATGGACCATAGATGTTGACTATAAAGACCAGGGTAGCAGCTAATCCCCAATGACCATATATACATAGAAAACATGATTCCATCCATCTTTGTTCCATACTGAATATTTCTTTGCTCCACATATAGAGAAGACCTCCCTCACGTCCCACTACATCCTGAGCTAACCAACCAAAATTGTAAGAAGGCCGTAGTCTTTTGCAACGTATTAGGAAGGATGTCTCCCATTTTGTTTCTTGAATACACATAAATTCAATGTGGTTCGTACCTACAAGCTTCATGACTTCAGACTTTTTTTTGGCCTTCCAAGACTGCATATTGTGTTAGTGCGTTACCTGTTCAGCACTTAAGTCGGAGGTGAGGACAACAATATTTCTCCTGTCAATACTCATCAGCTTAGCAATGCTTTGTTCAGGGGAATTGTTGAAAGAATCCCCCAATTTGATGGCCATATTCATCGTGTCACCGGCATTCACTCGTGATTTACTATCATCTAAGTTGGGTGTAAATTCTTATGCAGGGAAAAAGGCTTTCTGCAGTGGGTTATCAGATTGTTGTTCCAGGTATTGAATTATCCTGGTATGATCCATCAATCATTCAGCAGAGTGGGACACTCGGTCATGCCTTGGACGACTGACTTTCTCAAGAGAGTTTGGCGTGAGATCAAGGAAGGGTTGCAATTCAAAGGGATCATAAGAGCATTACATGTTTTCTTGTGATGTCAATAATAAGGGTGGCGAGGACGCTCATCATTGTCATTCTCATTCACTGGAGGAAATATCAGAAGCTCTTTCTGCTGACGTTTGTCCATGTAGGTTTGGATCACTGATAATAAACCTGGAATCTTCACTATATTTTATTTTAGCGAGATGTACTCCACAACTACTCCTTGATTTTGAGCAATTGGAGCATGAAATCTCTGTACTCCTCATTAATTTCCAAATGTAGTTGTTCCCTAGGTAATTGCTCGAGTTTTTTTCGGAGTCTTATAGGATATCTCTTTATCGTTAGATCCACTTGGAAGATCCATATCTTTTACTGCGTCAACTCTTTCTTCCCCCCTCGTCCTTGAAGTAGAATTCACAATATTTTCTTTGTTTTTGGTCAGCGTCGGCCATGCTTGTTTGGTTACTCCCCTTTTTATCATGTTAAGAGATGTTTTTACCCCATATTCAAATCTTCCTCAATATGCACCATAAAAGACTCAGCTTTGGTCTCCACATTGATTTTCTACGAATATGTTAATGAGTGTTGCTGTAATGCTTTGGGATCCCCAATGCTCGGGGAACCCCAAGCGTTGGGGAAGCCCAATGCTTTCGGATCCCCAATGCTCGGGGAACCCCACTCAGGGAATGGGAAAAAAAGTTTTTAAAAATATATATTCTTTATTTTTTATAAAATACATTTATATATTTTTTAGAAACCCAGCAACTTCTTGAACCTTGATTATCACTTGCGGTTTCTCCATCTTCCATAAGCCTCTGCTGGTCCTCAATTGATTTGAGTCTGATCAATACTTCACCTCCCTCTAGCCTTGAAAAGGTACTTGCGCTATAACCTTGCTCCTTTAGCACCTGTGTGATGGACATCAGGTCTATGATTGGGATTGGGAACCCCACAAGGCAAGTGTCTGCCATTTGATAGCATCAGCCTTTGGTGTGAACTGCATTGTCTCTAACTTTTCTCCCACATTCAGAGGCTCCAACACTTGGCATTTTGCCCCTAGCGGGGCTTATTTCTTTTTAGCTAGGATTGGAGTTGTTGATCTTTTGAACTCACAGATAATTGGAAAGTACCCACTCGAAGTCCATGCGTCTTACCAATTATGTCATGAATATCCACAGAATTTCTAAATCTGACAAATCCAAATCTCTTGTTCTTAAATTCCATATGCATGTACATCAATGATAGGTCCAAAGGATTTGAAGAGGACCATATTGCAGGAGTGGACCAATCTGGAGACATGTGGGATACATAGATAGATAGCGAGTTCGCTCTAAGTTTCTCCACATACGGGAGCAGAGACTAACTCTCAGGATTAAGAAGTAGGGATTTCGACTTACGAGCTCTCTATCTTCCAGCGACTATAGTCCAAGGAACTTTAGGGTTATCCTCCACGACAACTCCTCCTCAATAGACAGCGATGTTCCTAAATATCCACTCCCAATAGTAATTCATCCAAACTAATTTGTGTGAAATCTCAGTGCTGCCTTTCATTCAGGTAAGTTTGGAGAAACCACGATAGATTCCCTCCTGCCACACGAGCTCACCTGGAGTAGCAAAGGGGGCAACTATGCATCAGTTCATGCATTATCCTACAAATTTACGTCGATTGGAAGAAACTCTTGTGAATTTAAGCTCTTGCCAAGCGAGCTCATCCGGAGAGGCAAAATAACCTTATTCGTGGCCATTTCCGAGTATTTCTTGTTTGTAGTCATTTCAGCAGAGGTGGTAGTGACAGATTATGAGTTCTCCAGTCAGGATAGTGGTCGGAGAAGAAACATCAAATTTCGGGCTTGGGAACGTTTTTTCAAAATCTTTATTCGAAAAACAAATAATGTATTATGCGCTCCCTCTAGACCACCTAAGACATAAAACTTATATTATTATGAAAGGTATAGAAATAATGTTTCAACTTATAGGTCATAGACAATTATATGCTCCCTCTTGACCACCCAAGACATAGTCATCATACACAACACACGCCCTAAACATGTTATGTATGAGATACAAAAGATAAGCTTTAATTATGGATTCAATCAATTCAAGTACAGATAATTAAGAGTCTAGAAGGAAAAGACAGAACCTGTGAGTCCCCCCACGAGAATGGGAATCTTAGATCGCCATTCATTTTCTAACACATTTTCCACAACGATGCACGAGTGTTCAAATGCAGTTGTATATCTTTTTTCTTTGGTCGCTCCCATTACATGGAGGCGGCCTTCTCCAAAGTTTGGTGGCAGGTGCTTACCGAAGAGTCAAAGGACCATGGCAGTATGTTGAAGTTCCCATTCAAAGGAGTCATTCTAGAATGAAAGCATAAATAGAACTCAATATACACAAACTGAGATCAGGCTTACCATTGCCAAACCATGAAAATTCAGTATACTAGAAATCAGCACCCCTCACAATGCAAGAAACACTATAATTTCTGCCGAAACAAGAAAAAAAACATTCAGAAGTCGTCATAAAAATCATTTGAAAATTTTGCATTCAAATTTACTTGTACCGCCATGGATATTATGAGATTATGGACAAAATCCAATCTCTCTAACACAATCATCTGCATCAGCTGTATGATGTATGATATTAAATACAAATGCAAAAAAGGTGATCAGACATTTAAGGGCAAGAACATTTTGATCTAACAATTGTAATTGAATAGCCATGTTCATAGGTTTCGTGTCTGAAGATATGAATTCACGGACTTACAGGACAATGGTGCAGCAAAAGTATAGCACTCCAACTTTCTAGGCCTGTCACTCAAACTCCAGGTATTCATAACAATCCTTCCTAGTGCGCAAAAGAGAAAAAAAACAATAAGATGGATGCTATCTTGCATCTCCAGACGACAGAACAGTTCTGTTATATAGATATACAAGCAAGCAGAATTAGAAGTTTTATCCTCATAGAGTCTATATATTTGAATGCTTACAGCGGTATATTATGTATCACACAAATGGTAGTAATAAATGGTATTTTGCCTTCAACTTTTGATCAGGCTAATGATTTTATGATTGGAAAACTGCACAAAACATGGGGCTAAAGCGTAACAGGGGTATTTAACAAGATAAGGAGGCTATAATCAGTAATCACCAGTAGCAATGTCTTCATATTCCATGGAAGAACTCTGCATTGGTTCGTAGTCGGGTTCCAGAGTAGAATATAATTGGTTTCAGAATCTCATAAACATATAATTCCATTGCAGTGACCCAGGATTATGTTATTCGATCCGATTTGCAATGTTTCGGACAATTTCAACTTCATCAACCTTTCTAATGTACTCTTCATATTCCATCCTGGGTCTCCGTTCGTGAAGCATATAGTTATGTGTCTGCAAAATTGGTCGGACGTGATCAAATCTGTTCATGGCTTACACACACATCGGAAACGTACAAGCAATTTCACTGGAAGTAGCTGGAGAATATCAATAGTTATTTGCTCCGGTACGTGAAGAAAGGGCAACCAAAATCCCCCATATAATAGAAGCAGCGAGATCAAATCGAACAATGACTCTTGAAAAAGGAATCGAGATCCTTATTTATAGGGTGAAAATGTCACGTGGATTACAATTACTATTTCAAAATCAAATACTGCAAACTTATGTACTAGTATTTGATTTTGATTACGACCGTTATTCATATCAATATCACTTGTCGTAAACACATTTTGACGTTTGATTTTGATTCAGATAGCTAAAGTTTCGCGTGTTTACTTAGAAATTGATTACGCTAGATTCCATAGTTAAATGATGGGTGAATGATCGAAATACCCATCATGACGAATTTAACCTTTAAATGTTCCATATCAATACTACATCCATATCTGAACAAGTAAACAAGCTAATCTGGAGATTAACACCTATGAAAAAACCACAAGTTTTAACCACCAAAAAAGAAACATATTTCGACAGCCTAAATAGATACCAAAGTCAATACACCATAGCCTCTTCATAAGGCAGATCAAAACGAGAATGTAAAGCATCATCATTACAGTTTAAACACATCAAAGTTCACTTGGGCTTCGGATATTTGGCGTCCACTTCATCATTGATCTTGTCAACCAAATAAATAAGTCACTCTTCACGTACTTCATCATCGAGGATGTCCCACATTTGACGTGCGGACAAATGGTCCAAGAGGTGAGACACGATTGTTGTTCTTGTTCATACAATAAACTGAGTATAGGGCCTTAACTGATCCATCAAGGTACAAGCTTCATCTAATGGTGGGCAAGAGGGTGCAGGTGCATGGAGGCATGAGATATAAGTCCTGATCTCGGAGTAACATCGGGTCTTTTCACCATGAAATGACATTGGCTGTTTTCCTTTCCTCCCACGAGGCCTAGGAACAACTTCAGTCACTCTATCGTCTTCGCTCCCTCCAATGGCCCCTTCCTCGTCTGTGGTTTTTAAACCCTCAGTTTCACCATTGTCACCACCATCTCGTACCATTGCTCCTATTGCCCTGTCCTTGACGAATATTTCACACCAATCTTCATAACAGGGAAATGATTTACCCTAAAGCAGTTTGTAATCTGGATTCGCCTACAAACACAACATAAGCCAACCCTGTATTAGCGGTCATAACTACCCAAAAAATATTCAAAACAGATATATAACTTACCCTCATTATATTTTCCACATCACTTCATCTTCTACAACCACTTGATGAATTGTTGGGTCCACGGATACCCCACTCATGAACATGAAATCGGACAGAAGATTATGTATCTTCTTCCACACGTGTAGTTTGGATTTCACGTGTGGAACAGCTCGAATTGTGCTCCCTCAAACCTCCATTACTATCTTCTCAGCACATCTAACAAGGAATCCCGGTTTGAACCCTCCTTGTCTTTGAATTCCTTCTTGCATGAGTTCTTTGGCGGCCTCTATCAATGCTTGCTCTTCAGATTTAAGCCACACTTTCTTCCTTTCCCTCCTCTTGAAGCCACCACTACCTCCCTCCTCCCTTGCACTTGTAATTTTTTCTCCAGGGGCTTTTGTTGTACTTTTCCCTTGCTGCTCGCCATAATCATCCTCGGATTGAGCAGCCACGTACTCCATCCTGATGTCGAATGGGATTGCCCTGGTTTCAACAATTGATTTTGTGCATCTTCCGAGCACAAAAGAAACTCAGCACGTACTTCTGAAGGTGAACTCTGAGAAATGCCCATTGGGGTTATTTCTTCACCGGTTTGAATCTGTGTTTCGGCCGTCACTTTGGAATTATGGTTGTTTGCTCGCGGCATTTTGTGACCACCCCTCTTCATCTACAACTTCAAAGAAATTCATACAACAAAAACTAAGCATAAAACAAAGCACAACGTAGAACCTAAGCACAATCATACTTAAACCCATAAAATAAGCTGAACCATACAAAACAAAGCATAACCATACAAGTCGAACCATAAAAAACAAAGCATAACCATACAAGCCAAACCATACATAGGCATAAAAGAAAGCAGAATACACGAATGGTTCATAAACCCATAAAAATCCTTCAAAATAAGCGAATGGTTCATAAATCCTTCCCAAAACTGCAAGCCGAAACTTAGATATCGGACATATCTTAAACCCCAGAAAAATACAAGCAAAACAAGTAGGCATCATATACAGATTAGCATGTAGATGTGAGATTGATGATGAAATTACCTTGTAATCGTCGTGAGAAAGGTTCGATTGGTCTTCGTCGTGTCTAGGGTTCTTCAAGAGGTTTCTCAAGATTAGTCGATTTGGGGATTTTTCATACGGAATAGAATATATATATATATAGCAGGGTGTTATGTAATTCAACAGACGTCTGACGATGTTTTCGTCATTTGCCATTTCAAAAAAAAAGGTAACTCTCGAAATCAAACCAAAATGTAATGATTTATTTAGCACTCCAAATCAAAATTTGGGCAGAAAATTGGGGATTTGGGATATTTTTTTAAAATTTTATTTTATTGTGTGGCCGTTCCCCTCCACCAAAAGTGTATTTTACCTGATAGTATGCCCAAAATGAAAATGAAAATTGCAACAGAGATGTTGTTTATACATAAGTCGTGATAGGCCTTCGAACTTCTTTTGTGTTTGGCTTGATTATCTGTAGCTCATCCTGGTCCTTTGCTCATCATCATCAATTGTAAAACAGATGCACCTTGGTCGGAGATGCAAGCTCAGAGAGCTTTTACATCCCCGTGTGATTTGAGACCGCATTCAGGTTCAGCTTGGAATCTGTGATCAGCCAAGACAATCTTGTTTTGTATATTTCAGCAGCCTGGATCCAGATGATTATAGTGTCCTCCATTCTAAATTAAAAGCTTGCCACACTTAAGGGCTACTTGATGCTGATTTCACTAGATCCTCAGGATCCGCCCCTCTCAGCAAAAAACATAGATGAACAGCAAAGCATGAGTTAATATCAGGTCATCAAAATGAAGCATCTATCCAGAAATATGTGATGCAGATTTTTGTTTTGCTGATTGTACCTCTGTCGGATATGATTGCTAGTAAATACCATC
The DNA here is from genome assembly GCA_025802335.1 of Pinguicula primuliflora. Lineage (NCBI taxonomy): Eukaryota > Viridiplantae > Streptophyta > Magnoliopsida > Lamiales > Lentibulariaceae > Pinguicula > Pinguicula primuliflora. The sequence continues at coordinate 3,975 of JAOYMZ010029283.1, read as the reverse complement.
ATCTCCGTGTAATCATAGACTACAATGTGATTCATGGTTGGAATCTAGCTCGCAGCAAAGGCAACTCAATATTTTTATCCTCATCTGCATTTTGGGTCCTGCATAAAGATATCTGTCAGGAACAACATACATGCGTGTATATTCATCATTCATATCATCATCATCAGTATGAGGGAAGGGGATGAGGTTTTGAGTGGAATATAGCCCCCTTCTCTCCCTTTGATAAGCGACTCGAGCAACTGACGGGTGTAAACTTTCCATGTAGAAATTGTGGTCTCCATTGTTATAACCCCAGTTAGCCAATGCTTGAACCATTCCGTTGTTCTTTGTGAATCCAGACTCAAAATGAAATTCACATTCCAGATTATCCTTTATCAGGGTACGAATTTGAGAGAATCTGAAGAAAGACCTCCATGTACATCCTCTACCATCAACATTACCCAGAAAACTTGTATTCTGTTCAATCTCCACATGAACTCCATTTAGACCTCTGTTAAAAAATATTCGGATTCCAGCATATATCGCTTTGAACGTGACATCTTCTGCATCTTCTGTGTTATAAGTGAAGCCTGTAATAAATTTGTCATTCCTTTTGCAGATGACACAACCATAACCAACGAAACCATCTCCAAATTTTCGAAATCAAGCAGTCCGTAATATGAAAAGTCCCTTCACTTGAGACGTACTGGAATTTTTCCGGACTGCTGCTTTGTTGCAGATAAAGAGATTTGGAGGGAATGCAACAAGTCTCGATCGCCTGGTTGTAGCTCTAGTTTCACAGTTATCCTTCCCATCATTTCTCGTAGCAGTTTCAGAACCAAAGCAATCACCTGCATCGCATCCATAAGCTTCCCTTGATAAACTGCATCACATCGAGTGACCCAAATAGACCAACAAATACACACTGAAAGTAGACGTCTGATCATCTGAATAATCCTGCTTCCTTTTCCATTGTCTCACACATCTAGGCGTATTATCAGAGAGTCGGAAAATTGAGAAATTCCACAGTATTGCTCGAAAAAACACCAAACTTTCCGAGCTATTTGACCAAATGAGAATAAATGATCCATAGTATCCTCCTACGATTTTTGACAGCATCAGAAGCACTTAAATATAACATTCACGCATATCCTTGTAATCCTTTCATCAACAGGAACAGTATCCAGTATTATTTTCCACACCAAAATACTCATTTTCAACGGGATAATTTGATGCCAAATTCGCTTGAAACACTTCTACTTTGTTGCTCTGTTTCTGATTTGCTCACAGGGTGCACGGAAGCTAAAAATTCCATCTTTTGGCAGTTACCAAATACATTTATCTTCTCTTAGAAAATTAACAACTTTATAGATATCATCTCACACTTCCTCCGGTAGATTTAGATTGCTCATACACCACTAGTGATTCTTTTTATATTCCTCCAACTTTACCCCAGTCGGATTTGAGAGTATTTGCTGACCAATTGGACCCGTAGAATTCCATTTATCCCACCAAAAGTCTATCTTTGTGCCATCACCAACCATCCAGTAAGAATTTGATATCATGATGTTTCTAGCTGCTAGTAACCGTTTACAAATATGGGAGTAGTAACTCTTAGCTTTAACTGCACAAGGGCTGGAATTAGCAAAGTACTTTTGCCTCATAAAAGTTGTCAGCAGACATTTTTCCTGTCGAATTTGCCACCATAATTTCATCATAGCTGCCACACATACATCCTGTAGCCTGCGAATTCCCAGCCCTCCCTCATTCATCGGGAGGCATATTCTTGTCCATGACACCCAGTGTTTTTTCTGTCGTTCCTCCTCAGCTCCCCAAAAAAACCGAGCAAACATTTGTTCAATTTTCTTTATAACCGTTTTACTAGGCTGTAGTGACATCGCATGATATATTGGGAGGCTAGAAAGGACATGTCTTATGAGAATCAAGCGCCCCCCAGTAGATAGGGATTTCAAAGTCCAACTGTCCAGTTTTTTTCACCTTCAGTTGTAGAGAATCAAAAAGGCTGGTTACTATCCTTCCCATGTATAGAGGAATCCCTAAATAGTCATGAGGCAGAGAAGCATGTGTTAATCCTGTCCAGGAAGTTATATCATCTATCTGCTCAACAGTCACTTCACTATCAACAAAGAAATTGCTTTTCTGCCTATTAACTTTCTGCCCCAATTCCCCTTCATATTGGCTGATCAGATCAAAAACATTCTTTAAAGCAATCTGTGTCCCTTTCGTGAATAGCATCAAGTCATCAGCAAAAGCTAAGTGTGTTATAGGTGTGCACCCCCGAGGTAATTTAGATGCACACTTTGCATCATGTTGCACCAAATCATTCAGACCTCTACTTAGAGCTTTGGAGGCTAGGATAAACAGAGCACAAGACAAAGGATCCCCCTGCTTCATCCCTAGTGGATTTAAAAAGGCCATAACTCTGATCTTTATATAAAATCGAGAACCAGTTATTTGATAATATCCTCCAACCATGTCAATAAAGCTTTCTGCAAAACCGAATGCACGTAGAGTCTTGATCAAGAACAGCCAGGATACTCGGTCAAATGCTTTCTCCATATCTAGCTTCATTGCTACATTGATTCCACCTCGTGTTTTGTCCAGATTTTTGAAGATCTCTTGGGTTAATATGGTGTTATCTGAGATTAAACGTCCTTTCATGATGCCACACTATTGAGGGGAGACTAATTATGGTAAAATCCATAAGATTCTGACCGACAACAGTTTTGTGAAGGCCTTGCCAAGAAAATTACACAGACTTATAGGGCGTAACTCGAAAATGTTACTTGGATTTGTCACTTTCGGTGTTAATTTTTACCATTATTTGGAAGAGTGATGTATAACACCAATTTTCGGAAAAGCGGTGCGTGGTAATTTATAAAAAGATTGTAAACAAGACACATTATTTGATTACAATCGTTAAAAACTGCGGAAATTATCGTAATCGCACGCTATCAAACATAATAAATGACCCTTGGTAAGATCAGATAACATTGTTTTCTCTTTTTACTACCCAAAACTATATCCCCAGAAATGCCATTTCTTTCACAGTAAATTTTTTTTTAATAGCAAAGCCTTTCACAGTAAACTATGTTTAGAAAACAGACTCATCTCTCTTGAGGCTCGAGCTTTATATGTGCAGGTGCATATGTGTGGGCCAACTGAACTAGGAAGATGATGGTCACTCTCATTAAAACCGTAAACTCAAGATGATAGATTATAATACCACATTTTTATTTAAATTATTTGACAATTATATTTCTCCAATAGTTATAAGACAATATTCCAATACTCCTTCTCAAGTCAATTAGGTAAACCCTGTTGGACTTGGATAATAATGTCCATATTGGGCTAAACCTCCATGGACCCTTATCCATGGGTACAACACTTCGGACTCCCCTCCGAAAATAAATTTGGGGCTCGGACTGCCTGCTCTGATATCATGTTAGAAAACAGACTTGCTGCTCTCTAGGCTCGGGATCGTGTGCACAGGTGTGGGCCAACTTGAATAGAAAAATGTGGGTTACTCTCATTAAACCTTGAGCCCAAGTTCAATGTGATAGATTGTAGCACCATATTCATATTTAAGTTGATTTTTCGGTTAAGCAAAATTTTCATTCACTCAAAATTCATACATACTTACAATTACAATCCTCATACTACACATTCATGGGCTGAATATCGCCATTCATATCCACCTAAACGAAAACAATCGGCAATAAAAACACAAAGACAACTTCTTGGTCCTCTAAGATATTCTGCACACCCGCTGCACAATTTTGCTTTGACCACACTTCATATTTAAGTTAGTTGATAATTATATTTCTCTAATCGATATAGGACAACATTCCAATAAGCTATCGTTCACGAAATATCTTAACAAATAGGCAAGAGAGAGTAGGGGTGGACAAACGGGTCGGTACTGGGACCGTTGGTACCGAAAACCGAGTACCGATTTCCCGTTTTACCGAAATT
>JAOYMZ010029272.1:0-16912 GCA_025802335.1 Pinguicula primuliflora | reverse complement strand
TAATAACATTATTAGTAACTTGCCCAAAAACATCTTTTTCAATAAAAGTAACTAAACAAGCCGTTAACCAACTATCCGCCATTCTGTTTTGGAGATCAGATTTGACATTTTTAGATGTATAATGTATAATGGTTTGGTTTGATATAATATATTATCATTTTTTATAATATAATATATTTTTTATTTTTTAAAATCTAATATATTTTTTTTCATTTTTTTTTGAATTTTTTTTATGGGAGGCACCTGCACCCCTAGACTTCATAAGATCCGCCCCTGCCCACAATTTCTCTCAATTTCAGGTTAATACTGAAAAATTCAGTTAAAAAACCACATTGGAACTCTGAAAACGGCTTCAATTTATGATAATTCATGACTTTTTTCTTCTATTATTTTCCAAACACGAAAAATATGTTCGAATATAAAAAAGTTCCAAAGGACTAACTCACTTGTTTTTTTGGTAAGTGACTAACTCACTAACATATCATCTTTCGGATTTTCACTCTTCACTAGCCACAAGCACCGGCTCATGGACGGAGACGGGGACGTGGACAGGCGTGGGCGCGGGCTCCGGCACGGCACATTACTCCAGTTTCTCAACATCGTCCATCAGTGCTGGGACTTGCTCCGTCTGTCCGGTGACGAAATCCTTCAATTCTCCGCCGGGGAGCTCATCTTCCTGTCGGGAGAACCGGGCGATGACGACGATGGAGAGGACGAACACTGCCGTGGAGATGAGCAGGGGCGAGAAGTACTCTACCACGTAGAGCAGGCCCACCGCGAGGCGGCGGCGGAGGGAGATGAGCAGGCAGGACGAGAGCGCGACGAGGATGTGGACCTTGAATTGAAGATTAATGATGCTAAAACCTGGTTTAGTCTGTTAAATTAATGTTGTATTAGACTCAGTTAAATATGTTGTCATAGTTTTGAAAAAGGCGTGTTTTTGTTTTGAAATACACTGCCTCTTGTATAAATGTTCCAAAACCTTGAAATGAAGATAACTTTCCCAATATCGTTGGTTTCCTTCCTGTGAAGAAAGGGTTCGAACAGAGAGTTCTTACCTCTGAAAAATTGTTCCTTTCTATAACCTTTAAAACCAAAATCTTTCTCTCTAAATTAAGACCATCTTACTATCAGTGGTATCGGAGCAATAGGTTATGGCTTCTCCAACTTTGGGTGTTCAATCGGCATCTGGTACGGCTGCTCCTTTCTTCACTGGCGAAAATTATCAGATCTGGGCAGTGAAGATGAAGGCATATCTTAAAGGGCAGCTGTTATGGGAAGCTATAGAAACGGACGTGGAACCTGTTCAACCTCCTGCAAATAATATTAATCAGGTAAAGATTTATGAAGAAAAAATATCTAGACGTTTTCGTGCCATGAGTGTTTTGCAGCAATCAGTTTCAGATTCTGTATTTGGTCGGATTATGGACTGTCATACTGCAAAGCAAATCTGGGAAGAATTGGAAAAAATCTTTCAAGGAAATACTCGTACTAAACAGCTCAAGTTATTCAATTTGCGGAAAGAATTTGAAATGATCTATATGCTTGAGACTGAAAAGTTGAAGGAGTACATAGACCGTGTGATGAAGGTTGTAAACCAGATTAGATTACTGGGAGAAAAAATGGATGAAAGGAGAATAGTTGAAAAAATTATGGTAACATTACCTGCACGGTTTGAAGCAAAAATTTCATCTTTGGAAGATGTGTATGATGTTTCTGAAATGTCTGTTGCTGATTTAGTAAGTGCTTTAGAGGCAGCAGAGCAGCGTATGGCATTTAGAGAGCATAATAAAATGGGAGCTAAAGCTTTATTAGCTCAAAAATTTTCTGGAAAGTTTGAAGGTAAGATAGATAAATCAGAAACAAGATTGGATGAAAAAAGGAAGAAACCATGGGAGAAAAAGGAAATCTGGAAGAAGGATCAGAGTTCTGGATCATCTTCTTCTACTGCAGTAAAGAAAGGAGGAAAATTTCCACCTTGTCCATACTGCAAGAAAATCAACCATTCTGAGAAGTTCTGTTTTTTTCGACCTGAAGCAAGATGTAGAAAATGTAAACAGACTGGTCATATTGAGAAGGTATGTCCAGAAGGTAAAACCAAGTCTCAAGAGCAGCTAGCATAGACTTCAGAAGTTCCTGATGATCATGTGTTTGTAGCTTCTGTGGATAAGGTTGTTTGTGGTTCAGGAGATATGTCTCAGAAATGGCTTTTAGACTCGGGCTGCACACATCATATGACCTCAGAGGTTAGGTGTTTCAGCTCTCTTATAAAATCTCATGGCTATTCTGTTGAAGTTGGTAATGGTGCCAGAATGAAAGTTGAAGGAGAGGGAGAAGTTGAGATTGATACACTAGCAGGTATAAAGAAAATTCAAGATGTTTTTTATGTACCTGAAGTAGTGCGGAACTTGCTTAGTGTAGGACAGTTTCTTGAAACAGGATATCAGTTTATTTTGAAGGATGAAAAATGTAATGTTTTTGAACCTTCAGGTGAACTGATATTTTCTGTTCCTCTGATAAATAGAAGCTTTGTTTTAGATCTGGCAAAAGTGAATGCACAAGCATTTGTGAATCATGAAATTAAAGCAGATCTTTGGCATAAAAGACTTGGACATCCACACTTGGAAGCAATGAAATACATGCATAAAAAAGAGTTGGTCAGAAACTTACCACTGGTTGAATCTATTGGTGGTATATGTGGAGTGTGTCAACAAGGAAAGGCTCATCAATTACCTTTTCCTGTCAACACTATATTAACTACAACTCAAAAGCTGGAGTTGGTCCATTCTGATATCTGTGGGCCTATGAGTGTGGATTCATTGGGAGGAATGAGGTACTTTTTGCTTTTTATTGATGATTTTACTAGATTTTGTTGGTGCTATTTCTTGAAGCAAAAATCTGAAGTTTTCTCATACTTCCAAGTATTCAAGTCTGAAGCAGAAAATCAGAGTTTATGCACTCTAAAAACTTTGAGGACTGATAATGGTATGGAATATCTTTCTGGCCAGTTTCAAAGTTTTTTGAAGCAGTGTGGTGTAAAGCATCAACTGACAGTTCCCTATACACCACAGCAAAATGGAGTTAGTGAACGGAAAAATAGAACTGTGATGAATATGGCTAGGTGTTTGATGTTAGAAAAGGGTTTACCTAAAGAATTCTGGGCAGAGGCAGTCAATTGTGCTGTATATTTGCAGAATCGACTTCCTAGTAAAAAGCTAAAAGATATAACTCCTTATGAAGCCTGGACTGGAAGAAAGCCCTCTGTTGAACATCTTAAGATTTTCGGAAGTGTTTGCTACTCTCTCATACCAGAAGCTAAAAGGGATAAGCTGGATAGCCGAGCTGAAGTGGGAATTTTGGTCGGTTATAGCTCAGTCTCTAAAGGATACAGGATCTATAATCCTGTTACAAAGCATATTTCTGTTCAGAGGAGTGTTATGGTGGATGAAAAAGCAAAATGGAATTTTGAAAATATAGAATTAGAATCTGAAAATGTTGGAACCAGCAGACAAAGTTTGGATGTCTTAGCTGATTCTAATGAAGATGAATCCTCTGTCAGAACACGTTCTTTGCAAGAAATTTATGATAAGTGCTTTTTGGCGGATGCTGAACCTAGAGATGTACAATCTGCACTGAAAAATTCAAAATGGTTGCAAGCCATGAAGGAGGAGCTTGCAATGATTGAGAAGTATAAAACTTGGGTGCTGGTAGATAAACCAATGGACAAAAATATCATTGGATTAAAGTGGGTTTTTAGAACCAAGCTAAATGCTGATGGTTCAATTAATAAGTATAAAGCTAGGCTTGTGGTAAAAGGTTTTGATCAACAAGCTGGAGTTGATTATTTGGAAACTTTTGCTCCAGTGGCCAGGTTAGATACAATCAAACTTTTACTTACAATTGCTGCACAGAAAGATTGGCCTGTTTTTCATTTAGATATAAAATCTGCTTTTCTAAATGGTGAATTATGTGAGCAAGTTTATGTTTCTCAACCACCTGGATTTGAAAATAAACTTGCACCTGAGAAGGTTTATCTGTTGAAAAAAGCTTTATATGGGCTGCACCAAGCACCTAGGGCATGGAATGAAAAACTGGATATGTCACTGTTAAATTCTGGTTTTTACAAAAGTAAGAATGAAGCAACTCTGTATCTGAAGTTTTCTGAATCAGGTTGTATAATCTTGTCTGTTTATGTTGATGACTTGTTATTAACTGGAAGTGATGTTTCTGGTGTACATGATGTTAAGACGAATTTGCAGAAGAGTTTTGAAGTAACAGACCTGGGCAAAATGAAGTATTTTTTGGGACTTCAGGTCTGTCAAATGGCTGAAGGTATCTTCATCTCTCAGTCTAAGTTTGCAGGTGATCTTTTAAACAGGTTTAATATGCAAGGTTCAAAACCTGTTAGTACTCCATTAGTACATGGATCTTCTTTATATGATGATACTAATGCTGAGTTATGTGATGCTGCAAAGTATAGAAGTTTAGTTGGATCACTTTTATACTTATGTGCTACAAGGCCTGATCTGATGTATGCTACGAATATGTTATCTCGGTTTATGAGTTCACCTACTGATATACATATGACTGCTGCTAAAAGAGTTCTGAGGTATGTGAAAGGTTCACTTGAAACTGGAATTATGTTCAAGAAAAATGTACCCATACTTTTGCAAGGTTTTGTGGACAGTGACTTTGCAGGGTCTAAGACTGATATGAGAAGTACTTCTGGTTACTGTTTCACTCTTGGATCAGCTGCTTTTTGTTGGCATACCAGCAAGCAACAGACAGTAGCTCAATCCACAGCTGAAGCTGAATACATAGCTGCAGCAGGTGCAATGAATCAGGCCTTATGGCTAAGAAAAATTTTGGATGAACTTCATTTGCTGTCATCAGAACCAACTGTGTTATTCTGCGATAGTAAATCAGCCATTGCTATGGTAAAAAATCCTGTATTTCATAACAGGACAAAGCATATCAAGATCAAGTTTCATGCTATAAGAGAAGCTGAGCAAGAAAAGCTGATAACTCTGCAGTTTTGCTCCTCCTCAGAGCAGTTGGCTGATATATTCACTAAACCGTTGCAGAAAGAACGACATATGATGCTTATGACAAAGCTGGGGATGAAAAATAGTTTCAGCATCAAGGAGGAGTGAAGATTAATGATGCTAAAACCTGGTTTAGTCTGTTAAATTAATGTTGCATTAGACTCAGTTAAATATGTTGTCATAGTTTTGGAAAAGGCGTGTTTTTGTTTTTGAAATACACTGCCTCTTGTATAAATGTTCCAAAACCTTGAAATGAAGATAACTTTCCCAATATATCGTTGGTTTCCTTCCTGTGAAGAAAGGGTTCGAACAGAGAGTTCTTACCTCTGAAAAATTGTTCCTTTCTATAACCTTTAAAACCAAAATCTTTCTCTCTAAATTAAGACCATCTTACTATCAGTGGTATCGGAGCAATAGGTTATGGCTTCTCCAACTTTGGGTGTTCAATCGGCATCTGGTACGGCTGCTCCTTTCTTCACTGGCGAAAATTATCAGATCTGGGCAGTGAAGATGAAGGCATATCTTAAAGGGCAGCTGTTATGGGAAGCTATAGAAACGGACGTGGAACCTGTTCAACCTCCTGCAAATAATATTAATCAGGTAAAGATTTATGAAGAAAAAATATCTAGACGTTTTCGTGCCATGAGTGTTTTGCAGCAATCAGTTTCAGATTCTGTATTTGGTCGGATTATGGACTGTCATACTGCAAAGCAAATCTGGGAAGAATTGGAAAAAATCTTTCAAGGAAATACTCGTACTAAACAGCTCAAGTTATTCAATTTGCGGAAAGAATTTGAAATGATCTATATGCTTGAGACTGAAAAGTTGAAGGAGTACATAGACCGTGTGATGAAGGTTGTAAACCAGATTAGATTACTGGGAGAAAAAATGGATGAAAGGAGAATAGTTGAAAAAATTATGGTAACATTACCTGCACGGTTTGAAGCAAAAATTTCATCTTTGGAAGATGTGTATGATGTTTCTGAAATGTCTGTTGCTGATTTAGTAAGTGCTTTAGAGGCAGCAGAGCAGCGTATGGCATTTAGAGAGCATAATAAAATGGGAGCTAAAGCTTTATTAGCTCAAAAATTTTCTGGAAAGTTTGAAGGTAAGATAGATAAATCAGAAACAAGATTGGATGAAAAAAGGAAGAAACCATGGGAGAAAAAGGAAATCTGGAAGAAGGATCAGAGTTCTGGATCATCTTCTTCTACTGCAGTAAAGAAAGGAGGAAAATTTCCACCTTGTCCATACTGCAAGAAAATCAACCATTCTGAGAAGTTCTGTTTTTTTCGACCTGAAGCAAGATGTAGAAAATGTAAACAGACTGGTCATATTGAGAAGGTATGTCCAGAAGGTAAAACCAAGTCTCAAGAGCAGCTAGCATAGACTTCAGAAGTTCCTGATGATCATGTGTTTGTAGCTTCTGTGGATAAGGTTGTTTGTGGTTCAGGAGATATGTCTCAGAAATGGCTTTTAGACTCGGGCTGCACACATCATATGACCTCAGAGGTTAGGTGTTTCAGCTCTCTTATAAAATCTCATGGCTATTCTGTTGAAGTTGGTAATGGTGCCAGAATGAATGTTGAAGGAGAGGGAGAAGTTGAGATTGATACACTAGCAGGTATAAAGAAAATTCAAGATATTTTGTATGTACCTGAAGTGGTGCGAAACTTGCTTAGTGTTGGACAGCTTCTTGAAACAGGATATCAGTTTATGTTGAAGGATGAAAAGTGCAATGTTTTTGAACCCTCAGGTGAACTGATATTTTCTGTTCCTCTGATAACTAGAAGCTTTGTTTTAGATCTGGCAAAAGTGAAAGCACAAGCCTTTATGAACCATGAAAATAGCACAGAATTGTGGCATAGAAGATTCGGCCATCCTCATGTGGAAGCCTTAAAGTTTATGCAGAAAAATGAATTGGTCAGAAATTTACCAAGCATTGATTCTATTGATGGAATATATGGTGTCTGTCAGCAAGGAAAGGCTCATCAGTTGTCATTCCCTTTAAATGCTAAACTGACTACTTCTCAAAGACTTGAGCTGATCCATTCGGATGTTTGTGGACCAATGAGTGTAGAGTCTTTGAGAGGAATGAGGTATTTTCTGATATTCGTTGATGACTTTACAAGGTACTATTGGTGTTATTTCTTGAAGCAGAAATCAGAAGTATTTTCTCGCTTTCAATCATTCAAAGCTGAAGCTGAAAATCAGAGTTTATGTGTTGTGAAAACTATAAGATTAGACAATGGCATGGAGTTTTTATCTGGGCAGTTTCAAGCTTTTTTAAAGGAGTGTGGAATAAAGCATCAACTTACAGTGCCTTATACTCCGCAACAAAATGGAGTTAGCGAAAGGAAAAATAGAACTTTGATGAATATGGCTAGATGTTTAATGATGGAAAAGAGCTTATCTAAAGAATTTTGGGCAGAGGCAGTAAATTGTGCTGTTTATTTGCAAAATAAGACTGCCTAGCAAACTATTGAAAAATAAGACACCTTATGAAGCATGGACAGGAAGAAAGCCATCAGTTGAACATCTCAGGGTATTTGGAAGTATATGTTACTCTCTTGTACGTGATGCAAAAAGAGATAAGCTGGATAAACGAGCTGAAGTTGGGATTTTAGTTGGTTATAGTTCTGTGTCTAAAGGATACAGAATTTATAATCCAGAAACTAAGCAAGTGTCTGTTCACCGAAGTGTTGTATTTGATGAAGAGGCAAAATGGAATTTTGAGAAAATGTAGTCTGAAGCTCAACATGAAGAAATCAGAAGACAGAACTAGGATATTAATGTTGATTCAGATGATCAACAAGCTTCTGTCAGAACTAGGTCTTTACAAGACATATATAACCAGTGTAGCTTGTCTGAAACTGAACCAAGAGATGTCAGGATTGCACTGGAAAATCCAAAATGGAGGCAAGCCATGCAGGAGGAGCTTGCTATGATAGAAAAATACAAAACCTGGATTCTGGTGGACAAACCAGGGAACAAAAATGTCATTGGTTTGAAATGGATTTTTAGAACAAAACACAATGCTGATGGCTCCGTCAATAAGTATAAAGCCAGGCTCGTTGTGAGAGATTTTGATCAAGAGGCAGGAATAGACTACACGAAGACTTTTGCTCCAGTAGCTAGGTTAGATACTATTAAACTCTTGCTTTCTCTTGCTGCACAAAAGGATTGGTCAGTTATGCACTTAGATGTAATGTCAGCCTTTTTGAATGGTGAGATAACTGAACTAGTTTATGTTTCTCAACCTCCTGGTTTTGAAAATAAACATGCCCCTGAAAAGGTTTATTTGTTAAAAAAGGCTTTGTATGGACTGCACTAAGCACCTAGGGCTTGGAACGAAAAACTTGACAGAATGCTTGTGAATTCTGTTTTTTTGAAAAGCAAAAATGAGGCAACATTATATTTGAAGTTTACTGAGTATGGTAGTATAATCATATCTGTCTATATGGATGATATTTTACTGACCGAAAGTGATGCATCTGGTCTTAATGAAATCAAGATGAAGTTGGAAAACTGTTTTGAGATAACAGATCTTGGGAAAATGAACTACTTCCTGGGACTTCAAGTCACTCAAACAGTGGAAGGAATTTATGTTTCTAAGTCAAAATATGCAAAGGATCTATTGAAAAGGTTTGATCTGCAAGGTTCAAAACCAGTGAGCACACCAATTGTGCAAGGTGCATCTCTGTATAAAATTGATAATGCTGGAAATTGTGATGCTTCCACATATCGAAGCATGGTTGGGTCATTGTTATATCTATGTGCTACTCGACCTGATTTGATGTATCCTACAAATATGTTGTCTCGATTTATGAATGCACCTACAGAGTTTCATATGACAGCAGCTAAACGAGTACTCAGGTATGTGAAAGGTACAACTGAAGCTGGTTTGTTATATAAAAGAAAACAGCCTATACTATTGCAGGGTTTTGTTGATAGTGGTTTTGCTGGTTCTCAAGATGATATGAAAAGTACTTCAAGATTCTGTTTTACTCTTGGATCAGCCTTCTTCTGTTGGTATACCAGTAAGCAGCATACGGTTGCTCAATCAACTGCATAGGCTGAGTATATATCTGCAACATCAGCCTTAAAGCAAGCACTATGGTTAAGGAAAATTCTGGATGAGCTGCATCTATTGCCACCTGATCCGACTGTTTTATATTGTGACAGTAAATCAGCAATAGCCATGGTAAAGAATCCTGTGTTTCATAGCAAAACCAAGCATATAAAGATCAAGTATCATGCTTTAAGGGAGGCTTAACAAGAAAACCAGATAAGATTGCAGTTTTGTGCTTCAGTAGATCAAATAGCTGATATTTTCACTAAGGCTCTGCAAAAGGAACGACATGTGATGCTCATGACAAAATTGGGAATGTTGAAGTCATTTAACATCAAGGAGGAGTGAAGGAAAAGTGTGATTTTAAATGTTTTTGAAGACTGCAGAACTGATAAAAGAACTTATGCTTCATGTTTTGTTGTGTTTTGTTTGTAAAAATGTAAACACGTATAGAAACGTGTGTACTAACAAAAGGCGTGTTTTTTGAAAGTGTGAACCGCCTCTTTTATGTATAAAAACTTGTGATAAAGTAAATGAAAGGGACAAGTTTTTCCCCAATTATTTCTTTCCTCTTCGAACAGGAAAACCAGTACAAGAACATAAAAGTGCTTCTCTGTTCGATAAACACAAAAACTACATCCTTCAACCACATCTTGGTTGTATCTCTCTAAATTAAGTCCTACAAACTATCAATAACTTCAACACCATTTACCTTTGTGTTGGTATTGTTCTGATCTCTTGAAACCTCCAAAGTGAACCCCATCAGATTATTGGAAAAGACAGTGAGGTTCGTCATCTGCACCAGATCAACCCATCTCACCTGACAAGGTACGAGATGTCTCAAGAACACTGAGTTGTAACCAAGAAAATTCCTTGAAAATGTCACCAATTCTGTATCCACCGGTGCAAAGACAGTCCACATCATCGACTCCTCTGAAGACCCTTGAAATCCCAGGATCTACGACTCAAGAAAGGACGCCATTGTCGAATACCCTCTTGGACTCAGAAAATCGGAAGCGTCTCCAAATTTGGAGTTGGACTCCACTTTCAAGCAGTTGAAATCTGGCTCTGTGTCGGGTGTGACTAGAAGCGTGAAATTTGTGTTTGTGTTGAATTTATGAAAGTGATTTGATTTGTATATGAAACGAGGAATACTAAAATTTTTACATGGTTTGGGAAATCCTTAATCCACTTCCTCCTTCTTTTCTTGAACGTTTTCCTTTGTACTTTACATACACTTATATAGTATCTACATTTTCATGGGAATCTCATCCATTCAAACTTGCCGTCCACTTTTCCTACGTGCATTCATTGCTTCACGCTTTTTCCTTGCCTTGTAGTCCATGTTGGTTCCCGACAATCCCACAGCTATCTTGTAAGGAAAGATTTGGGTAGATTTGAATGAGATTATCCGAATCTTTCCTTACCACTACATCACGTTTTCTCAATGAATCAATCAAAACATTGTCTGAACTCGAACATGTTATGACACAAAAGGCTGTCTATGACTCTTTGAAAGAATGCAAGTTTCGCAATTAAATGGATAACTAGAAAGTATAGGAAATAATCGACGAAGATATGACTGTGATGGGTGACCTAGACGACGATGCCACAACCAACTTTGAGGATCAAGGGACCACGAGTAAGGAGTGTACGTCCTTCTGAGGCAACTTCATCAACATAGTATAGTCCATCTCGTTCAGTTCTACGCCCAATTATCTTTTTCGTACGGATGTCCTGTAAAATACAAAAGTTAGGATACATCATCACAACGCAATTCAACTCTCTTGAGATATGGCTAATTGAAAGCAGCTTGTATGACAAAGATGGGATGTAAAGACACTTCGATAATCTCATTGAATGAGAGATTTCAATCATGCCAGCACCCTTAACTAGCGCAAAAGTACCATTTGCCTTCTGAACCACCCTTTTTTGTGTTTTTTTGCGATTTAATAAAGTCAGATGCATCAAATGTAATAGTATCGGTGGCCCCACAATTGAAAATCCATTTAGAATTTTTCGTAGGGCCAGAATCTCCAATTTTCCCGACCTGGGCCGCGACAAGAATTTTTTCACGGCCCAAATCCACCAATTTCCGGCCTGTATGTGATTTTTCCTTTTTTCTTCCGATCTGGGCCAATCAGGTATTTTCTTTTCCTGGCCCAGAAGCCCCGAATTCAGCCTAGCCTGCTCCATTTCTGACGGACCAAAACAGCCCTGCGAAAAAAACCTGGCGAATGATATATGTTGAGGACAGTTCTGTCCTTTCACATCTACGCTATAACTAAGAATACCTCGGGTCGGTGTTTCATGGAGACAGGTCTCCAAGGTCTTAATCTGGATCACGTCTCTCCCGTTTCGCCCTCTGCCGACATTCACCGTCGCGATTTCCTCAGGGAACTCCTCCTCTGGCAGTTTGTGACTGCCGTATGTGATGGCTGCTCGGCCACCTCGCCTTCCATACGCCATGCGTCCACCTCTACGACCTCTTCGGTTGGAACCCTGGTACCTGTTCAATTTAAAGCAATTTGCTTTCCAATGTCCAGGGATTTGGCAGTACTCACAGTAAGGTCGACGGTATGATGAATTATCATCTTGGTTCGTGATTTCTGACCGACGATTGAAAGTTAGAGCAGGTGTAGGATTTTCGGGGCGACGGCCTGCCTCCGTCGCTCCAGGTTCGTACACCGCCAATCCTGTCCCTAATTCACCCGATGATGAGATGTTTGGTCCACTGGAGGTTGCACTGTTTAATTTCCAGATTTGAGCACGCGCATCCTCCCGACGCACCGTTGCGTAAGTTGCATCTACTGAGGGTAAAGGAGTCCTTTAGTATGTCACGAATAATCGCCTCGTATGCTGAATTTAATCTGGCAAGAAACTTGAACAGGCGATGTTCCGTCTGAATCTGATTGTATTTGTCGATGTCGGCAATGCATTTCATGGGATTCGGCCGTCGCCTGTCAATCTCGATCCATAGAGAGTTGCACGAGTAGTAATACTCTTTTAAGTTGTGATGTCCTTTGTATGATTCTGTCGGCCTTCGTTACTAGGTCGAAGATCTGCAAACTATCTTCGCCTGTATTGAAGGTACGAGCAAGGATCTTCCATAATTTGAACGAATTAGGGTAATAATTGAATTGGTCGACGAGTCGACGATCGATGGATTTTGTAAACCATTGGAAAACCAGGGTGTCTTGCTTTCGCCATTCTTTATAGCCTGGGCTATCTTTCTTCGGTTCTTTGGCTTCAGCCGTGATATATTCCAATCTGTCTTTGGAGATAATGGCAAGTTCAATCTTGCAAGCCTAGAGAACGTAGTTGTTGTGGTCTAGTTTGATGTCGATGATGACATTCGAATCTTCATTCTCCTTTGAAGATTGTCTCTGTCCGAGACTCGATGAACTTCGCGATTTCTTGATTTATATACTGCTGTACTTCAGTTTGTGATACGATCTGGCCGCTGGCCGATCCGGTGGTTGGTCCCTTCTCCTTCTCCATTAATTTGTTCTTCAGTAGATGACGATTCAGGCTTCAAACCTGCTCTGATACCATGTGTTTGTGTTGAATTTATGAAAGTGATTTGATTTGTATATGAAACGAAGAATAAAATTTTTTTTACGTGGTTCGGGAAATCCCTACTCCATGGAAGAGATTTTTTTCTCCTTTTCTTGAACGTTTTCCTTTGTACTTTATATACACTTATATAGTATCTACATTTTCATGGGAATCTCATCCATTCAAACTTGTTGTCCACTATTTTCTACGTGCATTAATTGCTTCACGCTTTTTCCTTACCTTGTAGTCCATGTTGGCTGCCGACAATCCCACAGCTATCTTGTAAGGAAAGATTTGGGTAGATTTGGATGAGATTACCCAAATCTTTCCTTACCACTACATCATGTTTTCTCAACAACATTGAGCGGATATAGATCATCAATTCCGTATACTATGATTGCTCCGTCATCATATATTGGTGAATCTGAGACTCTAACATTATCTATGGAGATTTTTGTGGTGGAGTTCGATGTCATGACGATGTGGTCGGATGGTAAGAGAGATGGGATTTTTGTGCCAAAGGGAAGGGTGAAAAGGACCCGCGGCGAGAGATAGATATCAAAGAAATATAGGAGGAGATGATCGATCGATGGGTAGCCGTGTTAGGAAAAAGATGAGTCCGACGGTGAGAAGATGGTGAGCTCTGCAGCAATTTGTGGTCGGAGGTAGAGGAGGGGTCCTACAAGCTGGACAATGAGTGACATATTGTGGTACCCCAACCGGGCTAGACTTTCCGTCGTGTTGAGGAGAGATTCAGACATCGGTGCCGGAGACAAGACATGTGGTTGAGCGCCAGTGACTGAGAGAGCAATGAGAAAAGGTAAGAGGAGGATCATGGGAGAGAAAACTATGAGAGACGCCATTAGTTTTTCTTTATAGTCTTGCTTGTAACAGTGTAATTTTATAGATGTTTTATTTGTTGGTTAGGTTTAGTTTAGGTAAGTTAGAAAAGAAGGAAGCATAGCATTTGTTTCTCATTTCTGTGTTTCTATAAAAATAATTCTCGGTCTTTTGCAATATAATGATTTTTTAAGGATACATAAATTCAAAAACATATGTTAGTGGAAAAAAAGCTCATCCGGATTATAATTATAATATCGTACTTTATTCAAATATTTCATTATGTTCACAAACTTGGCCTGCTTATCAACTTGTTTAATGTAACAAAAATGTTAGGTGTACAAACTTTTTTTTGTACAAACTAATAATATCCATTGGATTGTTGTGTTGATAATTCAAAAATACGATCTAAATGAGATTAAATTTAATCCAATGGTTAGTATTACTTTATACAAAGTTTGTATAAAAAAAGGTTGTACACCTAGCATCACTACTGTAATTGGCATGTTTAACTTTACACGAACCAATTGCCATTGAAGATTTCTCTGTCATTAGGTGGGAAATAATGTAATTGGCATGGTTAACTTTACATCAAACAAACAGAATGCATATAAGCTCAAAACTCACAACAAAAACACTTGCCGTCTGTTGATATCATGGAACATATTTTTATAGGGGAGAAATAATGTAATGCATATCAACTTATTTGATGTGTCAAAAAGGAGAATAAGCAATTGCCATAGGTGCTAACTTTACTTTTTTTTTTGATGCCTAGGTGCTAACTTTACATTAACCAAACAAAACATATATTAGATCAAAATCGAACAACAAAAATCATTCCACGTTTATGGCCTTTCAAATTAAAATCAGGTAAACGATCAAATGTGAAACAATGAATCAAACAAAATATGAATTCATGAAATGTAAACCCAACAATATAAGAAGTTTCATCTCAAGATTAAGAGATCCAATAATATAAAAAGTTTCATCTCAAGATTAAGAGATCCAATAATATAAAAAGTTTCATCCCACATTCTAAGCTATTGAGTACAAACTACTTGCAATACCCGATCCTTAGATCTGCAGTGCTAGAAACACCCACAATAGAGAGCCATTGTGCACAATAAATTATAGTATCAATATCTCGTTACAACTGTGACAAGATCTGATGATATTCGTTGTGTATCATTTTATTCTAGTATATTGAGTTTTTTTTAATATAGACTCGATTCGCTCGATACTTATATGGAAGATATGAATTCAAATTCAGTTCAATGACATGAACAGGGGACATTATAGGAAGAATTGATCATATTTAATTTTATTTTCAATGTGCATTTAATGAAATATGAATTTATTAAATGTGGCTAAGGTGCGACTACAGTTTCTGAGTTTATGTTATTTATGGAGTTGTTGTCCTTAACATGAATGAGACATATATAAATTGAGGGGCACAAAGCGAAGAGTTGGAAAATAAATAAATTGTTTCAATATCACATTGAAATGTTCTTTGTTGTTCTGCACTATTTACTGATAGAGCTAAACTCTAAATTTTTTTTAGATAAATACCGAATCGCTTAGTTGGTTTGATGTCTTAAACCAAACTATTCATTCGGTGATTCAAATAAGGAAAATCTCATTAGACTTGATGAGTTATATTCTCATGATTTTGTAACTCATGGTACTTGATGATCAACTTGAGATGTATATTTTTGATATACGATAATTTTTCAGCTCTTAATGGGATCGCATATTCCTTAATTTATACACTGATTATACTGGTATTGACATTACCTTCAACAGCTAGTGACGTAAATTTTATCAAATCTCGATACCGAAATAAAATGATGGATAATTGCTTAACTACTTGTTTAGCTAATTTTATTGAAAAAGATAATTTTGAGTATGTTAGTAATTATATTATTATACTGTACTATTAGACTATGAATCACACTAAAGAATAATTGTAATTTGTAAATTTAATTATAATTATTTTTCGACTAATAAATTACATAACATGAATTGGGGAATTATGCTCCCATGGGAATAATTCTGCATCCGCCACTAGTGCATGAGGGTGATATTTTCAGATTTACCAGGGGCCTTGTCCTTAGACTTAAACATTCCAATAACCGTTGACAACATCAACGGTAACTTCAATCTGAGGGTTTCCTCTGTTTAACACGGTAAATAGAGTTAGGAAAAAAATGGTTCAAACACAATACAACTCATGAAAATGGGGATGTAGTATGAGATGGACCTTGGGGCCATAGCAATTCCACTCAGATCAAATTTACCGACAAAACCGCAGTCCTTTGTCAAGTTTCCTTCACCCAGAAATACCTGAGGTATATTGGGAATAAATTCTTGGAACGGTATATTGGGAATACATACTACAAGTTTTTTGTTAAGATACTGTAACTACCTGAATTGTGACTGTGGTCTGTTGGTAGTACATTTTAACCTTTCCTTCAAAACATTCTGACTTATTCATTTCAGCCTCCGACTCGCACTTCCTCATCATACCCAACTTTAGTTCTATACCCCATTAATAAATAAATCATCTTCATCCTCAGATACAGCTCCCTTATCAGATATTACCACATCTACCCCATTCACTCTAACTCCCACCAAACCTTCAGCTCTCTTCTTGGTATCTTACCTCTCACCCTCCACCACTCTTATTTTAATTTTCCTTCCTTCCAATTTGATACACCACGTTTCGTCCATATTTACCGCATTGTTAACCACCAAGAATCTGTACTACTCTAAATGCCCTCTTTTTTCAGTCATTTCATCCATCCTTAAAAATTTGCCCATTTTATTACCAATCATCTTCAGATTATCCTTAGTCCAAGCATTCAAAGGAAGTCCATAGACCCTAAACCATATTGTATGTTCCATACTAGGTTTACTTGTCAGTCATATCGTGTCATTGCAAATCCATTTATCAATCCACTCTTTATCCATATCTAACATCTCCATTTCCTCCCCATCTTTATCCCTCAACAATGCGTGTCCAGCTCCCATGTCAGTTACCTTAATATTCGAATAACCCCAACCCCCTTACGAAGTTCATATTACTTATTAAAAAAATAGAGCACGTATCACTACTCTTCTCTCATATAAACTCAAAGTCTCATCAGTCATCCTAGACCTCTCTCAATCAAAAAAAATTAGATCACTGAAAAATGGTGACAATTTTGCTCATCGTGCTCCTCTCTGCCCTCTCCTCCGCCTGCGTCAGTCAACATCCACCACCGATCCTGCAATCCCTCCTCCACACGACAGAGAGTCTATCGAGAGAGGGATACGGCAATATGTCTTTGATTGTCAGGTCCGATAATCAACCTCCGGCCCCAAATATCTCACCACCGGACTCATCCTTCTCCTCCTA
>JAOYMZ010029261.1:0-16914 GCA_025802335.1 Pinguicula primuliflora | reverse complement strand
GCACCATTGGAAAGCTTATACATTGAATTGCATATGTTCAAGTTTTAGTGATATTCCGACGACGTTATCACCGTTTAACGGATGGTTATAAATCCCCTTGGGTTAAGTAGTCCTAAATAGCGTTTTAGAAATTTTCGGCGACGAAGTCGTCGGAAACCGGACTAAAGCATAGACGTTTTCATCTACAATGTATAAGCTTTCCAATGGTATGACAAATTTCAAAAATGAATGACTAATTAAAAAACTGACCACAGAAAAGCTGATCATACGATCAGTCAGTGCTCATATATATACATATGCTCAAACATGAAGTGAGGGATAGTGTGAAATGCGTGTGAAAAGGATGGTGGGAGGACTTCCCCATTTACATTTGTCGTGCTTGGAAAAAAAACATTTTATCGCACATGCTTTTTGTCCGTATATATTTTTTTTTGTCCTTTGTTTAATCTTTTATACAGTCACAAAACGGCAATGCTGAAACTTCTTCCTTTTCCCACTACTTGTGAACTTTTCCCTCTGCTTGTGGACCTTTTCTCAAGTTTGGCCTTCATAATCATCACTAACACATTTACCGGTCCAGCTTCATTCTTCAATGAAGCAAAGCCAATGCCCATGATCAGGTATTATATGTTCTTTTTGATGTTATTGTTTTTATCCGAAACTATCAACTTCGGATTCTTGTTGGATTTCGGTTCTTAATTATGTTTAATTTTGCGAAAATGTAGAATATTTGCATGCCTTCTCTATTTGACTCATTTGGATAATGGACTATTTGGGTTAGCTCAAGCTTCTCTGTGCTGAGATACAGGAGATGAGTCTATTGGATTTTGTGTGCCTAAGTTTCATTAACGATGAAGACCCATCTGGAATTTTGGTGTTTCTACTTATAATATTGACACGCTCAGTGGATTAAAATTTGGGAAGGAAAAAATCGGCTCGATCGTTGATATTTTTCGAATATTTTTTGGGGTTATTGAGATATCTGCTGCTTCCGATTCTGGGTCGTATACATGACTGAGTTTTAGTCGTTTTTTACACAAATGTGATTTCAGCTCTAGTCAATTAGGGCTAGAATTAGATTTTGCGTAATTTCCGTTTTTCGACATTTTGAAATGGCTACCTTTTTGTTAACTTGTGCTGAGAGAATTTCTGGAAGTTCCATTGTGGGAGATCAAGTATTGAGTAAGATATCCATTGAGTGGGAGTGCAGCAGTGGGAGAGACAGAGTATATAAGTTTTTTTTTATAGGTAATATCGTTGACGGAATTCGAACCCATAATCTGTGAGTGCAATTGTCACTCACTAACCACTAGGCCAACGAGTATATAAGTTTGTTGATATTTGCCAATAGGATGAAAAAGAGAAATTAGGGGAGGTGTACTATTGATGCAGAATTAATTGCATTGCCTGAATTTCATTACAATATCTGTAGCCTGATAGCCTCTTAAGAGTTTTCCTACCCTATGCACATGTGGAAGCACCATTTTTTCTAATCTAATATCAGTAGAGACTGGCTGTGGCCTGTGGGGGTCTAGCTAGTGCTGCATGTGGAAAGTTGATGGTTTAGGTGAAAAATTTTCATGTGCCGAATGTTTGGTACCGAATAAATGAGTTATGTGTCGAATTCTAATTATGACTGTCAGATTTAAGTGTTGGATCACAATCTCGACGGTCATGATTAGAATTCTGTGCATAACTCATTTATTCGGCACCTAACGTTTGGCATCGTAAGGTTACTCAGTGACCTTTTGCACTTCAAGGTTCTGTTTTTCCTTCAGAAGTTCCGAGATAGCAGGGAATCTGATATCTATGCCTAACAATTTATGATAAATTGCTAGTTCGTTTGCCTTCTGGATGTTTTTTGGTAATCTTGGTCAACATGAGCATGACGGTATCGCTTGAGTAACAGCTTTCAGGAAGAACACCAGAGAATCATGAATAATAGGTTGAAGAAACCCAATCCGGATGGCTTTGAAAATGCTCTATCTCCAGAAATACAGGAAGCGAAGGTACTTCTAAATCTAACGTTTACCTAGATATTTGTACTTTTACAGATACATGAAAAAGTATTGCTCGGCATGATAGATAATACATTTATGAATCCAGATTAAGGAGGTAAGAGAATTGATCGGACCTCAGTCTGGAAAGTTAGCCATCTATTGTTCAGATGCATCAATTGCGAGATATTTGATTGCACGAGGTTGGAATGTCAAGAAGGCTTCTAAAATGCTTAAAGCTACTCTAAAATGGAGGTCGGAGTACAAGCCTGAAGAGATCCGCTGGGTAAATTCAATTTCTCTATCATCAGAGCACCATTTGCAGGATAAAACTTGTTCTGTGTGCTTGTGAGAAGCTTATGAAAAATAAACAACTGTATGAATACAGAGATTCACATTTGTCCGTGATATAGGATGATATTGCACAAGAAGCAGAAACGGGAAAAATTTACCGTTCAACTTACAGGGATAAACATGGAAGGCCAGTTCTTGTTATGAGACCTGGGTTCCAGGTTCGTTCTTCTTCTCCTTAATTCCTCTTCCATACTTTTTTTATAGGTAAATTTTAAAAATTTACCGTTTAACTTACAAAGATAAACACGGAAGGCCAGTTCTTGTTATGAGACCTGGATTCCAGGTTTGTCCATCTTCTCCTCAACTCCTCTTTCATATTTCTCTTTTTTATATAGATAATCTATAAAAATTGAAACCTTATGTTTTTTTTCATCTCTGCCTCGTTATATTCTTATATGAATTTAAGGTAGTTGAGTCTTCTCGTTGCCTTGATTTCTCGAATGTTTAGAACATTAGTCAGACAAATTTCGCTGAAGAGATTGGATATGTAAGGGAATCAGTAGGTTTATACTGGGGAGATGGGAAGAGGGGACTATGTATAATGTGCAGTACCCGTGTGACAGTGTCAGCGGGCCCGTGTTAATCACCCACCCCTGCAGTATCAATCCTTATATGGGCACTGCACACTATGCATTGACTTAAGTCACTGCACCTCCTCCGCTTACGGGGCGATGATATCCGGAGCTGGATTGAGCACGTCCAAAGGACATGAATAAAATGTGGTTAGACTGAAGGACTGTAATCAAACATGAACTTTGTACAAACAATATCACGATCTCTAAAAATGCGATCTTTAGCTTACTGATCCTTGAGTTGCATCCAGCAGAACCTCTTTACATCCTTTATTGCTTTTTATCCCTTTGCAGAACTCGAAGTCGATAAAGGGGCAAATCAAATATTTGGTTTATTGCATGGAGGGTGCAATTCTTGATCTTACAGAGGACCAAAAACAGATGATCTGGCTGATTGATTTCCATGGATTCAACATGTCTCACATATCACTCAATGTTACACGAGAAACAGCTCACGTCCTCCAAGAGCATTACCCTGAGAGGCTTGGAGTGGCAATTCTATACAATCCACCGAAGATATTTGAACCATTTTATAAGGTATCATTCTGCAAAATTCAATCTTGCTTTTTTATCTTAGAGTTGAAATTTGGAACAGACCGGCTCAAGTGGGTTCGGGCCCATACGTGTGTGCGCGCGTGGGCCAGTATATAATGAATGTGGGCTTACTCTTAAAAGCCAAGGTACCAAGGCAATAAAGTGAAGCACCACATTTTATTATATACTGGTTGATTTATCTATTTATAATCGGTATGGGACAATTAACTCTAACAGTTAGTACATCGCTTATGATATATTAGTGTACTTTTTCAGATTGCGAAGCCTTTTCTAGATCCCAAAACAGCTGCGAAGGTGAACTTTGTGTACTCGAATGAACCCATCACGACCCAAATCATGGATGAGCTGTTCGACATGGAAGTTGTGGAGACTGCATTCGGTGGTAAAGCCAATGCAGATTTCGACATTAACAAGTATGCCGAGAGAATGAGGGAAGACGATAAAAGGGTGCCTCTGTTCTGGAAAACAGATGTCAGTCTCATGACAACAACGCAACACTCGATCCAGCTAATTTCTCCAGATAAATCAGACTCCGATTCAGGCACAAAACCGGGCAGCATGACGCCCGCTGTAGAACAAGATGATAATAACCTATCCCTTGAAGGATCCTAACCTCACTTGTGATCCGGTTTATCTGCTGCATCTAACCATTGAAGTTGGAACTTCCTGTGACTTGTATGTATCACTCATCTGCATGTATATGATGAATAACGGAGATCAGTCTGTGGTATGAAACATCGTGTAGCACCAGAATACAGCACGGTAGAAATTTGATACAGATGTCTTGTTCCGTTCTATGTGAAGTTGAGATCCCACGATGACTTTTTCGATGCCTAAGATCTTATTGATTCTACTATCCGTTTCAGAAGACGGTTGCCTAAACGTCACCTAAATTGTAGGATGTCGTTCTTTGCCTTAGCCTGGATTTTTGCTAAGGCCGCTTATAAGCCTGCCTAGGCATTGAGCAACCCTGACCATCTAGCGGTCTCTAACACTGATACGTAACTGTTTGGTGATTCTATACATTTGACTCTACCTTATTTTTTGTGTGGACTCTGGTGTTGGTCGACATCTTAATACCTGCTACTGGCGCATAACATGAAGATTATGCCTCAATCACGGGATAAATTGGACAATTAATTTTTGTGAAAATCATATTTTGAAATGTAACCTCATATTTTTTTGATTTACTTTTATTATTCTTTTATTTAAAAGACATTAAAAAAGGAAAGAAAGAAATAAAATATTAAACCGTCTTAATACCTTCTAATCAAGTAAATTGTCGTAAGATTTTTCATTAACCCATTTCCGTCGAAAGAAAATTCTTTCAAATTGAACAATACATCATTCAACCTCGACTCGACGCGAATCGCCTTCAATATGTTGCAAGATAGAACCACGGATTTTGTCAGATGTCGGAATATGTCGAATCCCCGACTAACTGTCCGACAAGAGTTGCTCAAATACGCACACGGATGATTGCTGTAGTCGGGTGAAACACGACTGTCGGTATCACAACAGTCAGGATGAACCCGCTCTTCTATACGAGGCAACGCACGATCTATGCAGAGATTTCTATTAGTGGAGGGTTTATCATGAACTTGATTGACATTTGCAACAAACTTGGTGACATGTTTTGTAAACTCCATTTGATATATTATGAACTTCATTTGATCTATTAAGAAATGGATGATCAGATACTCAACATATTATGTCAAAAGTTCGTCATATATATACCGATGTCATTACACAGCAAAAATATGTAATGTCATAGGACAAAAGAGTGTCAAGAGTATATGATTCAGCAGTCAGAATCACTATCTGAGGGGGAAGGAGATGAAACATGCCTGTAATCACCTTTATCACTATTGGGCATGGCATCTCCATCTGAGGATGGGGTCGACCCATATCTGGAGGCTACTCCAGACAATGCAGATTGAGGTGGAGGTGATTGACGTGAGGTGTTAGAGGGGATGGAGGTAGCGAACCTTGCAGAATGAGGTTCATTTCCCTCTAGTATCCTTCCAGTTCTTCTTCCTATGCCCGCTGAGCAGCGGCGATCACCAGGGAATTAGGTTCTGGTACCTCGTCTTCCTCTCCTTCTACCTCCCCTCATCAGGATCACTAACATCAGTTGAGTCGTTGGACCACTCCTCCATCAGACTACCAACCTCTGTAACCTCGGAATCAATTTCAGAGGCCTAAAATAAAGACCAACAAATATAAATTACAATTTCACAGCTTGTTTGTCTATAAGAATAATTTTCTGTCTACTTAATAGATTAAAGATTCACCTGAGGTTCGTCCTTATCCACTGGTGGTGCAGGGAGACTGTTTACCTCCAGTTCGTCGTCCGTATCGGATGAAAAAGAATTTTGGTATGAGCCAGACATCGTGATTATGTATTTTGTGAAGTTTTGCAGCAAAGGGGCATTTATGAAAAATACGTAAGGTCGCGCTTGTATCGATTGACGCCAAGGGGCGCATATGAAAAAGAAAAGACACATATAGGAGCAGGGGCGGGAACCTGAAAGGCAAAAAGACACTTTTGAGGGCAAGAGAGTCATTTTATTTGAAAATATTCCGTTTCTGTTACTGCAATCCCGTAACACTTATACGTGTAAAGAACGTATGGTCGCGCAATACAGCGCACCGCTATCCATACACACCGAAGCGCACCATTCCGAAACTCTAATACGTGTAAAGCATGTATGGTCAGGTGATATACTGCAGTGGTGATAGGAACGAATGCACTATCCGAGGTGTGTGTGAGCGAGAATAAAAATAAAATAAATAATATTTATATCAATTCCTTTCATTTTAATTATATAAAAATAAAGTCAACAAGTTACAAATTATCCAGACAAATAAGCTGAAAATGGAGATGTCATGTCCTTTTCCTTCAAATATTGGGTTGCCTGATTAAGATTTGGACCAAGAACATGGAGATTCTGCTCATGTCCTTTTCCTTCCAATGAGTATATTAACGGATAGTTGGAGCACAAATGGTTCGACGGGTTAACCACATCGGGTCTCGATCGTGTCGACTTAAGTGTGTTTGTCCCGACTAGGCTATTCGGGATGTTTAACTATGACAAAAATATGTGTGTTGATAAGTTTTGAATGTATCCGAACGAATTTGACAAAATCGACACGACTCGTCGCATTAGGAATTAATACAAAATATAAAATACTCTTATCAATCAATCATTTCATCCATTCTATAAAATAACGTTAACAAGTTACAAAATATCGTAGTCAAAAAAATTGAAAATGGAGATTCAAAAAAAAGAAGAAAAAAGAAAATGGATATTCACGCTCATGTCATTTTCCGTCCAATATTGAGTTGTCCAATTTTGATTTTAACCAAGAAAATGGAGATTCATGCTCATGTCATTTTCCTTCCAATATTGGACCACAAACTTGGTAGAATTGCTCGACGATGGAGCTTGATCACAATCATAAGCATTCCAAGAAAGTAGGTCGAACTTGTAAAACCTTTTTGTTGAAAAGTCAACCTTTACTACCTCATGATAAGAATTGCTAGAAGAGTTGCAACAAGCAAAATTGGAGTGTGCATAGTCAATTAGGGGCAAGCAGCTCACTTTATCCAGGAAGACTCACCAACACTACTTCACTGACATACCAATGTGTGTGGGTGGGTGAGTGGGTAGGGGGTAATTGGTAGAAGGCTGTTGGTTTGTCTTCCAGGATAAAGATAACTATGTATAATAATATGGTGTGCATTATTCTGACGGGGATGGAATCGGAGAAGGAAGCGACGTTGACAACCATGTTACGAATAAAGAGTAGGTTTCTTGTTGTTATTATATCTATTTATAGAACAAGAATGGTCATAATTTTACCATTCCAGCTGTTCAACATCACAGTAGAATATGTAAAGACTCGCTTTATTAATGAAAAGACACAACACATGCAGATTATTAAAAGATTACATGCGCAGTTTATGAAAAGAATACACATGCAATGTTAATGCAGACATATCTCTTCAAGAAATGGGTTTAGAGTTATGGGTTTAGGGTTTTGGGTTAGGGCCCAACTGAGATATCCGAGTTTGTGCATAGCCGTCAGCCATGAATAGAACAACACGGATGTTGTACTTGATACAGATAAGTTGGAGTACGAATGCCTCATCAAGGTTAACCATGAATGCATCGTGGTTTTATCTACTGTCGAGTTCTATCTGACTTGGCTATTCGAGTATTTAATTATGGTTAAAATATATGACAAAACTCTAATTACTCCACTTGTCATGCTAAGTGAGTTTGAATGGATAGACATGCGTATGAATACATTAGTTTTTATTGGGTGCTAAGGCACTTGTGAGATTGGAGAGAACATTTTCAAGTAGATTGGAAATAAAGAGACTTCAATAAATTCTTCGTAAGAACAACTTGTCTTGGATGTGAATAAATCATACATTGTGCATCTCACGGTTTATATAGGCGTTACACAAAATTTAAACTATGTAAAAGTGATGAATTATATACCACAATTATGAGTTCATGCATAATTATCGTATTGTGGTTGTTTAGTGTCATTGTTTAGGGTCTGACTGCGTTATATGGGTTTACCATGTACAGTCGTACTCTTATCGTCAGACATTCTTAAAACATGATAGTTGGAGCACGAATGATTCTTCCGAGATAACAACGATGAGTCGCGATCTTATCTATTGCTTTGTTTGTTTAATAGTTTAGGGCCCGACTATGGTAACCGGGATTATCACGTATAGTCGAGCTCGTACAATCAGACGTGGATAGAACCATAGATGTTGTGCTTATTACATGATAGTTGGAGCACGAATAACTCTTTCGAAATAACCATAACAGGTCGCGTTCTTGTTGATTGCTTTGTTTGTTTAATTGTTTAGGACGTGACTGTATTATCCGGGTTTACCACGTATGTTGTGCTTAATACAGGATAGTTG
Organism: Pinguicula primuliflora; assembly: GCA_025802335.1. Lineage (NCBI taxonomy): Eukaryota > Viridiplantae > Streptophyta > Magnoliopsida > Lamiales > Lentibulariaceae > Pinguicula > Pinguicula primuliflora. Next base: position 8,485 of record JAOYMZ010029261.1, on the reverse strand, counting down.
GAGCACAAATGTCTCTTTTGGGATAACCACAATGGGTCGTAATCTTGTCGATTGCTTAATTTATTTAATAATTTAGGGACATTGCGTATCTCGGTTTATCACGTGTAGTCGCGCTCGTACCATTAGATGTGAATAGAACCACAGATGTTGTGCTTATTACAGGATAGTTGGAGCACAAATGACTCTTCCGGGATAACTACGATGAGTCATAGTCTTGTCGATTGTTTTGTTTGTTTAATAGTTGAGAGCCCAACTCCGGTATTCGTGTTTACCACGTATAGTCACGTTTATACCACCAGGCGTGAATAGAACCACATATGCTGTACTTATTACAGGATAGTTGGAGCACGAATGACTCTTTACGGATATCCACGACGGGTTGCGGTTTTGTCAATTGCTTTGTTATATAGTTTAGGGTCTGACTGTATTATCCGGGATTATCACGTATAGTCGCACTCGTACCATCTGATGTGAATAGAACCAGCGGATGTTGTACTTATTATAGGATAGTTGGAGCACGAATGTCTCTTCCGGGATAACCACGATGGGTCGCAGTCTTGCCAATTGCATAATTTGTTTAATAGTTTAGGGCCCGACTGCATTATACGGTTTTATCACGTGTAGTCGCGCTCATACCATCAGACATAAATAGAACCACTGATATTATGTTTATTACATGATAGTTGGAGCACGAATGACTCTTTCAAAATAACCACGAGGGGTCTCGGTCTTGCCGATTGCTTTGTTTGTTTACTAGTTTAGGGTCCTACTGCGTTATATGGGTTTACCACGTATAGTCGCGTGCGTACCGTCAGACGTGAATAGAACCACAGATGTTGTATTTATTATAGGATAGTTGGAGCACGAATGCTTCTTCCGGGATAAACACGATGGGTCAGGATTGTGTCAATTGCTTTAGTTGTTCCGACTATGCTATAACGGGATATTTAAGTATGCCAAAAATATATAACAAAGTCTAATTACTCTTAACTGCTACACAAAAAAAAAATTGTTTTGCTAAGTGGAGCACAAATGGTGTTTCCGAGTAGTCGCGCTTGTATCGACAATTGTGCTTTTTCCGCCTTGTTGAATCGTATGAAAATACAAAGCATGAAAAGACGTGATGTATTAATACCAACAAAGAATATATTGTAAATTTGAAAAAGGCCTGGATGCTGATTTTGGGCTCACCACGTATATTTTAATTGATGACAACCCCATCCTCTTGAACCATTCTTCATCTTGTTGCTAGCTTGCAAAAATAAAAATGTCGAATCGACAACGACACAATGTCTCTCTCCCTTCTGTGCACACCGATGTTGCAGCCTCCCATACACCCACACACGCCGACATTACAGCCGCCCATACTGCTGCGCAAGCCGACGTTACAACCGCTCTTACTCCCAAGCACGTGAAAGCCGATGTCCCCACTCCATCTATAGTCATCATTGCCTTGGATGAAGACGACGATGATGACGACGAAAAGGACGATGATGCGGAGGATGAAGAGAATAAGGATGAGGAGGAGGAGGAGGATGACGAAGATGACGATTATGATGACGAAGATGACGATTATGATGGCGACGATGACGAAGATAACGACTATGATGAAGATGACAACGACGATGAACTTGACAAAGAGGACGCTGAGGAGGAGAAGGTGGAGGTGGATGAAAATGAGAACTCCAATGAAGGTGATGAAAACGTTGATAAGCTATCTACCGAATACTCTGTGGCATAGACCCTTGTCTAGTGAAGTCCGGCGAGAGAAGATTGTATGACGCGACACAGGGTAAATTGCTAGAATAACATAGTCGAGAAACTCGACAAAATGTCGAGTGAAAGAACGCAGGCTCGTTGGTTGTATTCCTGACCGATGATCAAGCTTAAAATTCATCGAATTAACTACAAAATACATGTTCGTACCACACGAAATTGAAATTTGCGCACCAAACATGCATGACCCATATCTAGCTCTTAATAATATTGTACATAATAAGCTAGAAGTCAGAATCAGACGCACCTTCAAAAAAGAAACTAATTTAAAATCTGCATTATTCAGGGTCTAGAACCGTCGATGGCCTCTCCATCTCTTGTTACTGTATTTGACGGAAAATTTGAGCGTAGAATGGGGAAGAATAGAAGAAAAATATTGATTTGTATTTTCCGACGACCAGAAAATCGTAACGGTGGTTGGGGTTGGCGAGAATGAATGTAATTACGTTAGTTAGCAGTTTAATATCAGTGTTTATTATGATAAAATTGAATATATTCGATTTTTGATTTATTTTTAAAGATGAAAGTTACTTTTGCAATTTTTTTAAAGTTACTTTTTAAAAACAGATTTATCATAAGTTTACTTTTAATCACCTGAGATTAACAACTAAAGCATCTGCCCAGCAGTCACAAGCCTAAGATCTTATTGATTCTACGATCGAAGGCGGTCGGCTAGGCACTTAAGCACACGTAGGAAGTAGGATGTCGTCCTTTGCTTTGCCTGAATTTCTGTTAAGGACACTTATAAGCCCACCTAGATACTGAGGGGTTCCTGGCCAGCCACAATACGTCTAGCGTTTTGTCTAACACTAATATATAACTATTGGGTGATTCTATACATTTGACTCCACTTTATTTTTGTGTGGACTGTAGTGTTGGTCGACATTTTAATACCTGCTACTGGCGCATAACGTGAAGATTATGCCCAATCACGTGAGATTAATAACTAAAGCATCTGCCTGCGAGATTAACAACTAAAGTATCTGCTCACCAGGCATCAGCACATGCCGTTGCTCGAATTTCCAAATGGTCAAAAAAGTGAAAAGGAGACTTGACTACATCAAGGAAAGTAATCACCGTTGCTTGCTTCGCCATTGTTTTTGAATGATCTGCTGCACTTGATGTGGAAAGTGTACTACTAGTCAATGTTTGACTAGGCGGCCAGCGCCCGTTCAGCGTCTAAGTGGTCTAGTCGCCCGTCTTAGCGAATTTTTAAACAACTTAAGCAGTAATTCAAACAAGACGGGCAGATACCATGCCAACATACTTCTCGAACAGAATTACTAGTTACTACTCTAGAAATACTCTAGAACAGCTTGGTACGTAATCGCACTCCAGCAGTGATTGATTATGATGTTGCATTGAAAATAGGTTGCTCTTGATGGTATTATGGCCTTGTCCCCGCGTACCAAAGTTGTTGGAGGTACTTTTCCTCTTTTATTTGGCTTCTGTCGGACTACGCCGCTGCTGGTGGTGCTGGACCCACAAACTGGCGGGAAGATGGCTGCATTTGCAATAATCTCCCGCCAATAAGTCAACTGTCATAACGGTACTAACGGTAGCCCCCAGCCCATCTCATTTATGGCCTAGCTAGCATTCAAGATCCGGGGATGCAAAAGTAATGAAGGAACACCACAACTAGTGCTGAAATCGTGTTTTGAGGTGGAATTAATAACGGAAATTAGCGAGATTATTTACTTACGTAAAAAAAAATAAGATCAACTTAGAGGCCAGAGGAGGTATGGATCGCATCACACGACCCACTTTTCGAAAATGTAATACCAACTAATATGACTAAATGGTCTTCATTTTCAATTTCCCTTCCTGTCTTGGTGAATGATGACCGATTGGTATTCTCTCTTGTAGTTGGTCTGTGTGGGGTGTGATAAATTTTATATAAACTTGGTCGGCCCGAACTAACTGCGGGTCAACGGTCGTCCGGCCCATCACACTCGAGTCAACGGGCTTTTGAATAAATCGAGCCACAACTGGGTCGTTTCGTGTATGCCGGTGTGCGTGCGGGATTAAGTTGGTAGGAATGTGGGTGTTACCATTAAAACCTTAATCTCTTGAATTTTTCACGACGCTCTCGTGATTTTTCCCAAGCAACTCATCTCAAATAGTTGCGTAGATGATGATGCAACTAGTTGAGAATTAATGGGCTTGACTTAAGCATAACTTAAGAACATGATCCCAACTATCAATGATCTTGATTCGCCGCCAGTGACTTTCTTGTGAGTAAAATATCTCCCTGCTTGTAGGAGTCACGAAAATTTGATCCCTTCCTACTGATAAGCAGGCTACAAATCTTAAGCTACATGGCCATAATTTTTTTTTATTAAAAAAATATTGTTGCACCCAGGTGGAATATGACCCAAATTCCTACCTTCCCTCTCATCTATCAGCTTATGCTAAGCTACAACCGCATTTTTTAAATTAATTACAGAAATTTAATATATACTAATAATCCGTAATTTTCTTTATTTTTTTGCAATTTATATAATAGCAGATTCACTACGAAAAACCAAACATTAAATCATTAATATTATCAATCCAAAAATGATTATATAAACCTTAAATCCTATTATAAACGGGACAAATTGAATAAATAAGCTTAAAATGATTAAGAATTAAAAAAATTAATAATTAAATAATATATTTAAATACACGATTAAATTAAAACCTTTAAGTCAAAAAAAGGTTGACCTAGTGGCGATAAGAATGATAATTGGACTCAAAAGTCATGTGTTCAATTTCGATGAGTCTGTCACATAAGTCTTATCAAGTGTGACTTACCTCCTTACTGCACTTCGTAGAGTGTTGGATTTAAATAATTCGGTAGTGTTCTCATGCGCTATAAAAAAAAAACTTAAACAGTTGATCTAATGTGGCATAATATTCTGGCCGTCAACGAGTTCAGCATTTCTCCAAATCTTTCCATGACCAATCACGATGGTCCACACTAGCTAGACGCCGAATAGCGGTAATATTTATTCAGTGCAGACTCGTGGGAGGCATTTATGCTATTAAATGGAAGACGAGCAATAGGCGTGGGACTGGGAGCACCCTACACGACGCTGGTGGGGTGGAGATTAGACAACAAAAATGATATATTGGAGTATTTAGAATTTTTTCATCATGCCAAATGCTGTTGGACGTTAAAGGTAATTATGGCATAATGTAATTAAGGATTAAATTTTAATTAATATGTTTAATTGTAATTTATGTAATTAATATATTAAATGGGCTTTGGCCCATTAAGGTCCATATCTACTCCTATAAATAGAGAGATTCCCAAACCCTAACAGAAGCTTTTTACCCTAAGCACTATTCTCTTCGCATATGTTGAGACCCAGTATTCAATAGTTCACTCGAAGTGTTGCCTCATCATCTCGGAATGAGAGTCTTGAGTTGTAGAATACCACCAGAATTTTGGTAGTTCCGTTTAAAGATCCATTCAACTGGAATATTACGATACGTCACGCTTCCGCTATAAAGCTACGATTTTGTATTCATATTCAATTATTAGATCTGTTCTGATATTGAGAATTCAATCCAACAGTGGTATCGGAGCCAAATTCCGATTTTAATTGATTTTGTTCGATTAAATTTTTCCGGATACTAATCAAATATGTTTTGTGTGTTTTCCAGTAAAATTATTTACTGCACTGTCGGAGCCATCGCTGTCACCGTTTGAGATCCACCGCCGTTGTGCGTATCCGTCACGCACAGGAAGAAAGATGATCTGTGACAGTGTGTGTATGTCACGCACCAGAAATTCGCTGCGCAAATGGCGTTTAACTTTCTTGCCCAGGACTGTGGATTCGTTCCCTTCGGGTGTGGCTGACGATGCCAGCATCAAAACTCTCGCCAGGTTATTGAAACAAAAAGGAGGCGTGCAATTTTTTTTTTAAAAAACCCTAGGGAGTGTGCCGCCTCATTTTTTTAGAAATGGTCCCCATTTATTTGATGGTAGTAGGTCCTCAATTTTAAAAACAACGCCCTGCAATCTCAAGGGGTTGGCCTAGTGGTGGAGGCATCAGACTTAAATATCCAAAGAGGGATGAGGTCTCAGGTTCGATCCCTACTAGGTGCAAACAATTCTTTGGGGCCACGACTGCGGGTCAAAGGCCCGTGACTTATCCCGTCCATATAGAGGGGTCACTTTGCATGGATCCCATGGATTAGTTGGACCAAAAATAATTCCGGATACCATGGCTATCCAAAAAAAACAACGCCCTGCATCTTTTTTTAAAAAAAGGAGGGCTCATTTGTGTTATTGGGTATTTTGAGAATAATGAAAATTGGGGATTTATTTATGGATTGGGCTAGAGCAGAAAAAAATTATTTTTATTTATATGTTAAATAAATTCAGTTTTAATATACATGGTTATGATTTAATTATTTTATCCTAAATACCAATTTATTTGTTAAATTGTTGAATGCATGCCTAATTATTATTTATGTGTTAAATAAATGATGCATTTTAATTTATTAGTTAAATTATGAAAAATGCATGTTTAGGAATATTTATATGTTAAATATTTTCTAAATTCTAGGTATGCATGATTAGAATTTATCTATGCTATGTGTAATTTAAATTCTTAGCATACATGATTAGGTTATACTTGAGAACAAAAGCATTTTTAATTGACTATGTGTTATGGTTTAGAAGCATGTTCAGTGTTGCGAATTCCTTTTATTATTGGAATGTGTTTCGAATAATAATAAAAGAGAACAAACGTTAATAAAATTATATGCAACATCTTTTATTGATTATGTGTCAATAAAACTGTTTTGTGGAAATCACTGTTTACAATAAAATTCGAATATTAAAAGAACATCCGCATTAATCGTGCTCATGTCGGGCTGTCTAGGACTGGTATTTAAGAGAGACCGTTTTGACTCCACAAGAAACCTGGGTTCTTCATGAGGAATGAAAACCACTGTCTAGAAAGTTGGTCTTCGTACCTTCTAACTGGGTGATTTTCGAATCGATTAAGAGTAAATGTGGCATGACACAAATTCTTTTGATATGTTCGTAACTCATCTTATAGTTGTGTGCTATAAGAAATTTGAAATGTTATACGTTAACTAATAATTTGTGTCAATACGTATTGGCATGTACAAATTATTAAAATGCTCTAATTCAAAGAACTAAATCGAAAAGTATCATTTGTTGGTTACATGGTTCTTTGCTTGAATTTGTTTCAATATGGACATTTTGTTTTTTCTTTGAAATTTTTGATTATGTAAAGTGTGATGATTACGAGCCTAGCGAAATTTTCGAACACGATATTTAATCAAAATGCTCTATAGAAAAACCTAAATAAATATTGTGTCTAATGTCCTTGAATATACTTACAAAAATGGACCCCGAAAACGATAATTGAGCTCTCTGATAAGTTCAGTAAGCTAAACTGCGACATCTTGGCTAGGAAGAGTATGTCTCTCCTACACGTAAAAGATGTTCTAGAACACTTTGCCTCCGGAAAGTCCAAAGAGGTGCTATATGGCCAGACTTCACACTCAGGGTTTCGTACCTTGTATACGAACTGACTCCAATACAAGATCGATTCATGTCGACCTGTAATGAAATATATTTGCATTGTGAACTCTATTCTGTGTGCATTAGAGGTTAGGGGATTAACATTTATAAGTTTGAGAAGAAAGTTAATGTGATTCGTTCACTAATTGATGAAACGGAGGACTTTTGTTGGACTCCTTTCACAATCTTAATGATTTATAATATGAATATCAAGACGTTTGCTAATATTGCTAAGTGCATTGAGCAAGAGGATGAAGATTGTGCCTTCTATGACTCATGGGAGAGAACCTAAAGTCTTGAGAAAATCCCACCAAAGAAGAAGATACACAAACAACATTCATGGGAAAATGGCCCAAAGAGTGTAGCGCATATGAAGTGCTACAACTGCGAAAAGAAATGTCATTTCTCTCGGCTATGTCCCGAATCTAGAAATGTAAGTTTCATTCGCAATAATCCTGAGTTATACACATGTTCTTATGCATTAGTTGCAATTCTTTCCTATGTGGATTGTTGACCAGGAGTTAACTAATACACAGTAAATGACTGTGTCGGGTTTATCAAGTTTCATTACTGTGATGTTGGAACACAAAGTATAGCTACGGGGATGACAGTGTAAAAGATGTAGACATTGGCAATTACAAGTTCCAGCTTCGTGGCAGGAACATATCGCTATTGTATAATACCATTTTTGTACCTGTCATACATTGTTGTTTGGAGAGTTCTTTGGTTAGTATCTTTGGAATTTGATTTTAATCTCGGAGCGAATGGTTTAAGAATCATGTATGGCGACAATGTGTTTGGTCGCGAATCATACAAACATGATTTTTGTGTTCTACATTTGAATGACATTTATTCAAGTTTAAATAATTCATCTATTGCCTTAATCTCCAACGCGAGTAAAATTCTTAATCTGTAAAATGGGATGCTAGACTTGATTAGTCAAGATAGGCTTAATAGATTAGCTAAGTGTTGACTTTTAAACCTCAACACATGGGTTAAAGTGCCCATGTGCTATATAGCAAGGCTAGCAAAAGGTCTTTTAGTAAGGCTCATCGAGTCATTAATCCTTTTATCTAGTTCATCTCGACATTTGCCCATATGCATAAAGTATGCCATAGGGCTTCCATTTTTCATCTTACAGATAACTACTCACGTTTTTGT
>JAOYMZ010029250.1:0-16915 GCA_025802335.1 Pinguicula primuliflora | reverse complement strand
CACCCCGCCCCATTGCCATCCCTATCAGTGGACACATATTGTAAATTGCATTTGCAATAGTAGATGAAGAGACCACGGAGACGTGGAGTTGGTTTCTTGAGAAGTTAGAAGAGCACGTTACGTCAAAGGATGCTAGGCGTCACTACTTGATTTCGGACACGGGCTCAAGAATTCTTGGAGCTATTCCTGACGTACGCGCATTAAATGGCGAAAGAGGTGACTCTAGATTTTTCCTACACCACATATGCTCAAATTTAAATCGTGATTGTAAAGACAAGGTGACCAAGAGAATGGCATGAAAAGTCAGTTCACGAGTTAGTCAAGTCAAGTTCCACAGTCAGATGAACGAAATTTACTACCGGAAGCCGAAAGCACACGACTATCTCGTGAACATCCTTTTGAGCTGTGGACACTGACGTATGATGGAGGACCACACTGTAGAGTCATGATCACGGATCAGGTAGAGTGCTTTAATGGAGTGTTGAAGGGCGCGAGGCGATTGCCCATTACATCGATCGTGCAGCAGATGCATGATAGTCGCATTGACTACTTCAACGCACGAAGAAGTGATTGTTTGCACATGATATCATCTCTCGTTGCATGGAGTGACAAAGCCAAGCGTTTCTACGAGCGAGCAGTGGCATGTGCTCTGATGCACGAAGTGAAGCCCTTCGATATCCTTGAGGGTGGAACTCGCTTTCAAGTGCAAGTTTATACTAAGAGCTCACGTGAATGCCAACATATCGAGTTAAGTATCTACAATTGCTCTTGTGGGAAGTGGTCTCGATAAGACATTCCGTGCTCTCATTCGATACATGTTAGTTTTTTATTATACCACATTTTGCTATATTATACTATATAACTTTTTTTGGTACGAATAAATTATACTATATAACTTATATATTGATCTTGTTAATGAGGGGTTGGCCTAATGGTTATGGGAGTGACAAATGCACTCACAGATCACGGGTTCAAATCCCCTCAACGACATTACCTATTCAAAAAAAATAACTTATATACTGATCTTAACATTCGAAAATTTGTAGACATGCCGCAAATATTGCAAGGACCCTATGGATTATTGCATTTCGGAGGTGACAATTCTCGAGCTTATGCGAACGTATGAGCAACCATGGCATGCAAGGGGTCCCAGCATACAAGAACCAACTCTTTCATTTTCGTTGATACACAAATTTAAACTGAAGAAAAACAAAAGGTCTGACCGGAGACCAGCTGACGGAAGAATACATAATGAACAAGACGAAGGTATAATTTCATCTCAAAATAGTATAGACAGACCTCCTGGTCGTGGGCGTGGTAGAGGACGTAGGCATGGACGTCAAGCAAGTGATGACGTACATATTGATTGTATTAAACATTTGTATCAATGAAATTTAGTTAATAAAAATTTCAATAATTATAATTTGTGTTCGTACAAATTGATTTAAAAAAATACTATATTTTTTTCCATTTATTGTTTAGTTTAGTCATCCTAAATTGTAATGAGGAGATCAATTCATCTACTTTATCATATAATTGATGATATATATGTTCTTTGAATAATAATCAGGTCTTAACGAACATATGTATCATCAACTATACGAAAAAGTGGATGAACCGATCTCCGCATTACAATCTATGAGGGCTAAACTAAACAAAGGACGAGAAAAAGTTTGCTGAACAATTCTGCCCATAACGAGAAGCTCTTTTCCGCTCTAGGGACCGACAAGGGTTCACCATTCATCCATTTACCAAAGCGCACATCAAGAACCTCAGTGCCAGAGATCGTTGTGTCCTCTGTGCAACCGCTGATTACAATTTAAGAGGGTTAAACTTGCCCATTGTCACTCGTGGTCGCACCTTATTGGGTTGCATATCCTCTTCCTCCGGTATTATAACTACTCCTTACATGGGGAGAAGAGTTGTGTTGTGGTGGTAAAAAATGTGAAGAGGGGCGTCTATTTATAACCGAGGTTGCGCTGAAGCCTTCAGCGTCGATCGGGCACCGCGCTGAAGGCATTAGCGCGAATGTTAATCCGCACTGAAGCCTTCAACGTGGAAGCCTTAATTGTGAATTATGGATTTCGCGCTAAAGGCTTCAGCACGGTAGGACATTTTAGCAACTCCTACACCCTGACATGGCATAGAAGAAAATTGACCGGTAAAAAGTAGGAAAATTGGGCAAATTTTGTTTGTATCTGTCTTGTCCGCATTTTCTCACGTTTGTCAAAAGCAGATTCCTTGAGGGGAAATCTGTCACACCCTCGGGAGGAGGCCCAAACTTCGACGTACACGAATAACTTGGCGCCCCATGGATAAAGCGACCCCGTGTGCGACCGCCAGAGGTATAAGATGGAAACCTTGTTAGCTTAGCATCTACTCTTTTTTGCTTTGTTCCTTTATCGTTTACTTTGCAATTGAGTGCCCAAACCCCAATACCAGCCCCCAACACAACACAAGGAAGTAAGATTTTTTTTGGCTAAGTAACACAAGGAAGTAAGATGAAAAGACTTGTCATTCTAAGTCATAAAAACACCCTACGTGGTGAACAATAGATACTCTAGCCGCTCACTCTCCAACTAACCGACTCTAGGGTTCACTACTCAACAAATGAGTTGCCTCCCCCTTATATAAGTGCGCATGCCAAAGGGTCTCTAGCTATCTAAGGAAGGTTTGGAAACCACATTTACATATTTGAACCGCTCGTCAATCATGCCAATCACGGTAATTAGACCAACTCATGCCAACTCCGCCGATTGTGCAATCCTTCCATGTCCAGATGTGTTGACTGTGCTGAGTATGGTAAATTTTGACCCTCCAAGCTTGATTCCAATCAATCTCCGACAATCAAGGGATTTGATTTGCCTTGGCCACCAAATAGTCTGCCACAAATTGATATTAATCAATCTGTTGTAATCATTCCGCCATCTCGGGAACTTTCCATATCCGATTGGTGGGAGAGAGATGCTCAGGTTTCATGTTCGCATCCTTTCCAAGTCCTTCACATGTCTATAAAAGCAATGTTGTTAAATATAAACCTGCTAATTATAAAAGCAATGTTGTTAAATATAAACCTGCTAATTATAAAAGCAATGTTGTTAAATATAAACCTGCTGATCATATAATCACAATCATTTACGTGAAAATCTGATCATGGCCCTCAGATCAACATCTGACGGTCATGATCATAACTCGATATGGTAAGATATTAATCAAGACATAACATCCGGGACTTGAAAATTTTTCTAGTATTTTATATAATTGTTCATTTAGATATCTTAAGCATATTTATCCAAGAACAAAATATAGAGTTTGTCTATGCCACAAGACAAACTTGTGCAAGACAGGCGCAAGACAAGCCATAACACGTGACCTTCTATACAATAAATTGGGTAATACTATTTTTTAAAATTAATATTACGACGGCTTCGCCGCCGTACAAATCTAAAACCCTATTTAGATGTTATAAACCTAAGAGCTAAATATAAACTCAAGGCTAAACCCTATAAACCCAAGGGCTAAACCCTATAAACCCAAGGGCTAAACTCTTATTGTGTTTTTAGCGTGATTTTTTTGTGCTGTATAGAATTGTGGCGTGTCTTGCGGCTATTTGTCCTATGGTATAGCATTTGTGCAAAATATATCAACGACGGAACCAAACTCATATTTGAGCTGTGACTATTTTTTTTTTAGTTGGGGCGGGCACAATTCAAGGTTATTTTTTTATTGAAAAACTCAAAATAGAGTCCGAACTGTAGTACGGATCCGCCACCCTTAATTCCGTCAGACATTAAGTGGAGGCCCAAATAAATTTATTATAGCCCGAAAATATTGGTTCCATTTCTGTTGTGTCGTCGCAAACCCGAGCCCAAAATAAATCTCAAATGCATTCCTCATTTGCAAAAATGATGGCGGGAGTCACCAAAAACCTGGTCCCAAAATTGATATGGTTGAATAGAAACTGGGAAAAAGTGGGTTGTATTCATGAACTCTATGGACAAATATTTAGTTTCCGGTAATCCGTCCGCTCAGAAATCCAAATGCGCGAAGAGGTAAGCAATCTCTAAAAACCCTGAATCGCATCTATGGTTCTGCTTTGTACTGTTTGCGGGGCGGTTGTAATAATGTGGGAAAGTCATGAACTTCTAGGTGCCCATGGAATAGAGATCTCATTGAAATAAGTGGGAAGTTGAAGACGGATTGTCGACATCATTTTTCCAGTCTCATTATCCAGTCATATGCTGAGGTGATCTTTATTTTCTTATTTTTATTATTGTTTGTGTGTTTGTGTGCATCATGTGAGCCAAAATTTTTGTTGGAGATGTAGTTTCTGTATCTCATTTTTTTTCCTTCCTTTTTCCCTTAAAAATCTCGAAGATTGGAGCTCTTTCGCACAAATATCATTTAAATGGCGAGCCATGCCGTACTCACGTATGTCATTCTGACCTTCGACTCTTTTAATTCGTGTCCTGTGTTATTAACTTTTGCTTTTGGCAGGTTAATTGGTTTGCCGCTGGTTTGAATGATACCGGGTAGGTTCTCTTATCTGAACTATTTAAGAGAATCCACACTGAAACGCCATACAATTTTGTTACGAATCTGTAGAATTATTTGATTTGTTCACATATTTGCTCTTCCCAGGCAAGGTGTCTCATCACTGGAGTTTGACTCAAAGGTATCGATGAATGCTCAATTTCAGAGAATAATGAAGTGGATTATAATGTAACTTTGTTGGATTAAAGAAGCAATCTCTATATATACATGTATTGCTTTGCTATGCTTTCTAACTTGATTAAAACATTTAATTATCCGGACATGTGCTTTTTCTCTATGAAGTTGTCTTTTTTTATTATTATGAAATTGTAAGTGAAGTAGATATTTGACTCGCTCCCTATAATTATTAAGATAAGTACGACACACAACATATTTTGTTGCCAATAGCTTCACATTTTTGTGTTCTTTCCATGTAATTATCCTTTTGTAATACTGTTTGAATCTGTTGGTCCCTGGTAACAAACTTTTCCATCAAGTAATATCAGGTTGTTTTGGTAGGGTGTCTACTTGGCATCAGTGACAAAGTCAGGTTGCTTAACTGTCCATGATTTTGACAATATTCAAAAGCCAGGTAACATCTCATAGCAAAATACATAACGCATGCCCATTGGTATTCTGAGAAGATCACTTTCACCAAGACATGCTTGTCTGCCTGGATGGTATTAGAGTACTTATAAGCACCATCCATTTGCTAATTAATTGTGTTGCTTTCAATCCTGTAGATACAGAAGAAGATGAGGCAAAGCAGTTGCTACACATATCAATAGGGCAACAACTTGATGTGGTGCGCTGGAATTTTGCAAACCAATATGAGGTTTGCTTTTGCTGCATTCTGGTGACAATTTGCTAATTTGATTACTGTTATGAGTAATTTATATCTCAATCTATTTTTTTGTTGGATCTGCCAAGTATCTTTTTCTTAGAGCTCTCAATTTTCTTTAGGCCCACGTGCAAATCTAATATTTTATTTATATTTGAAGAAGGAGAACTAAGTAATGTCTTTGTCACTTTATCTAAAGATTGATATAACTCTCCATTTTTTCTTTTTAATTGCTCCATTTGTTTGGTTCAACAGATTGCTTGCACCTCAACTGAGAGAAATGGCATTCACATATTTGACATTGGGTATGTCTCGTCAGAACCAGTTGAAGTGAGTATACTTCATGCATTTTTAATTGAATCACTCCAGAAACACATACGACTGTCAATTTTTTTAAAATAGGTACTTTAAGAGTCTTGCACGAGAATTTGATTGAACATATATATCTAATATTTAGCTAATATGGAATGCCATCATGCTATTATAGATTGAAATTTTTTCATTTTCGTCAGCCTTTGGCATGCAGTTGATATAAAACTTCCTGCATATATTAACGCTATTTAATGTATTTGTGGGTACAGGTATTGAGGAAAAGAGCTAACGTTACTGTTCATGGACTCAATGTTAACAGAGGGTTTTCTGACATTGCCTTTCCTTACGATAACGAGTCAAGGTCTTTTTATTTGTGATGCCTTGAATCTTTTGTTTTTTTGTTTTTTCTATGTACTGTTTGGAGGGCGTTTCTGTGTTGGTGTCGGGTATGGGGAATTAGACAATTAAATACATTATGTACAAGTTGCAATCTAGAATTTATTGACTGAAAAGTGTAAGTTTTAAACTTAACATTTTTTATTTCTTCAATTAAATTTTACTTGGTTTGAAATTCCTCTGTTCCTTACTTCTGGAAAACATGTCATTGTAGGTTGCTCGCATCCGACACTGATGGTACAATCAACGTATGGGATAGACGAGTTAATAATCTCCCATGCTTGGAACTTACTACCAATTCTGCTGTACCCCTTAATAGCATAAAAATAAGTAGGGACAATGAGGTCAGTGTTTGTTCGAGATTTGCCACTTTCAACATAAAACAATACTCTTGTTCATCTTCTACCTACTTCAGATATGAGTTTCTGTCTTTTGCTTAAACCAACAGATTATATTTGGAGCTAGCAAGCATGGAACCATATTTATGTGGGACTTACGAGGAGGAAGATCCTATACTACATTTAGAAACATTAAAGAGGTACGTATGCATCTCAACTGCTGCTTTACTGGATTCAACCTCTGGCCACTATATCATTGGTAATAATCAATTCTGGAAATGTAGGTAATAAATGATTATGCATATAATCCATTGTATCTTTTTTTCATATAATCTATTGTGAGTGTCAGGTTACTCATTTTCTAATGAGAACAAGCAAGATATTGTTAAATTTCTTCAAAAAAAGGGATGAATCCCTGTCGTTGATTTAACCAATCATAGCACTCACAAAAAAGATAAATTACGGCAGACTTTGTAAGGTTGAGACACTGTTACTTGTCAGGAAAAGTTTTCTCCACTCATGGCGGTGAAGCTGGAACTGGAGCTGGAGAAAATTAAGTCTCTAAAGGTTTTCAGCTCGTTCATATTATTGAGTTCTTTAACAAACCACTGCTATGTTCGTCGATTCATTTTAAAACTATTTCAATCCTTCTTATTTATTTTGGAACTTATGTGAAGAGATAAGATCATTGGCCATATACTATGAGATTAATTTTAGATAATTAGTGGCCGCATATTGTTTTAATTTAATATCTCAAATGAGTAATCGCTGAACATTATGGTTTCTCAACTTCATTGTTTGTTGTATTTGGATCTTTGTTACTTTGCAGGCTCAGTCAAATATTGCTCCGAAGGAGATTCACTCAATTGATTTTGACCCATCCTGCCCCTACCAATTGGCATTTCATCTAGATGATGGATGGTGAGTTCTGTAACCAATGATGGTTGTTTTACAGTTTCCAGGATATTGTTTTTAGTTTCCAGGATTGACTTGCTATGAGTAATGGATTTTTTTCAGGTTTAAACTTAAGAGATCATTTCAGAGCACCAATTTATATTTGAAAAACAAATTGGTTATTGCAAATTTTAATATTTAGTTTTGTTTGCACAATACTGATGTATATTTGATCATACGATGTCTTTTTCTGTCTGGAATCGTTCTTGAACGATTTTTATTTGAGCTCACAATTGAAAATTTTGTTTTATCAGGTGCTTCATTTATTCTATTTTGCTTACCAACTCGTTGTTCCCCTCCATAGATGATCTTCATTTGTTCCAGGTCAGGTGTCCTGGACACAAGGAAGTGTGAAGTGACACACATTCATTGCCCACCACCTCCATGGCTGTAAGTACGAATACCTTCATCAGACACCATTCTGAATGAATTTGTAGCATTTCTCACAGATATGCACGTACCATTTATCTTCATGGTGAAACCAGGGATGAGGCTGATGATTTGAGCAGCCTCTCACTTTTGAGAAAGCCATGCTGGCTTCCAGTTAACTCGGTAAGTCATAGAATTCTACCCGGTTCTCTTCGCAGAGATATATATGACCTCAACCATTCGTGTTGTTTAATTTTTGATGTATATATTGAACTTAGATTCTGTTATGGAATCATTTGTCAAGTAATCAAGTGGGCGTGGATCTATGTTTAGATTATTCAATACTTCCTATTGTTGCATTTTTCAGGTTTATGTTGCTGGATCTTCTTCCAGCAGGGGCCTTCATCTTTTGGATTTCTATCCTGAAAGGACCTCCCCTTGTCATGTTCATCACAAGTAAACATCTCATTAAATTGTTGTTTCTGTCTGCCTTAAGCCTTTCTATTCATCTGATAGACAGGAGATCAGAGTGTAACTTCAGTTCAAGGCTAAATAATATAAGGTGATGCATAAATGATAAAATTCTTAATCTACTTCTAATTTCAAACCTGGGTGGCAGTGATGACAAGGAGTTCTCTGACCGAGCCACAATTCAGCATAGCCACAACAGATTTTTGCATTTATCGGAAAGTATTACTGCATGCGCCGCTCATCCACTGAATGGCACTATAGTGGCAGGATCTAGAGTAAGCATCTGCTCTACTCTAGAGTACTATACTTGCTTGTTATTTTTCTGGATGCATTCACTAGTTTAAATTGCTTGTCACTGATACTTGCCTTCAGTGAATTTAGTGTTGATTTTCTCATAAGCCAACTGAGCATCATCTTTTCTCATTATACCTACAATCTATCTGGATTGTTGTGTCTGTGCAAACTTGTGCAGACATAGCATGCCATCTACTGTGCTCTTTTCATCCTATTGAGAAGCATGAGACCTTGCCATATATAACTTTGCGGCTCATCGCTAAAAGTTTCCCCTTTTCAGTTGTCATCTCTGCATATCATCTCCCAACCGGCATTGCCGTGTTGATCCGATGTGTTTCCGTTGACTAAATTTGTTGGTTCGTGGCAACCCCGTGACGACAGTAGACAGGACTTATATGAAGGTAAGTAGCTAACACTTTGGGATGGTATTCTGTGAAATGTAAAAAGGTACTAGTAATTGACCGTGGCCGAGGCCACAGGTCCGAAAGGTGGGTTTATCCGTTTCGGATATAAGATGTAAATTATCAGATATTTATGGTATCGTGAGCTATCTTTATATGAAATTGAACGGAAAAATGGTACATGGATAATAATTAAAAAATAATATATAAGTTTTTTAAGTCTTGGCCGACCTCTTTCAACTAATATTATAAAAAAATCAATTGAGTATATGAAAGATAAATGTAATTTATTATATAGTATTGATATTGATAGTTTCGAAACTTTTGAAGTCACAATTTTGCTGGACAATATAATACATGAGTTTGTCATAATACTTCACGTGAAATAGTTTCAGATTTGGCATGCAGAAGAAGTAAATCATAAGACATACATATTTATAAATGTAAGTCAACAAAAATAGTAGAAATAATATAATTTAAGGATCATAGTACTAACTGGTAGTACTTTGCATCGATGATTCATAAACATTATATGAATATTACGTGACTGGCTACTATCAATGACAGTGCGAAAAACTTTAGCCGACCATATGATTTATATAGATACAGGAAAAGTTATATTAATACCTTAAAGTTGAGTGCGGTAATATTGACCATATATGTTGAACGTTCTGATGAATTACCAATATGTAGTGTAGGTATAGTTCAATTTCAACATCTGAGATGGAAGTTCCGATCGGTGGAGATTAGTAGAAATTGACATATTTTAAAAATATGAGAGGAGATGAGATTTAACCGGTAAAGAAAATATTATTAGTATGCGTAAATATTGATAAAATATTGTAATGGACAAATTCAATTACCATGATCAAAACTAACCCGGAGTTGGAGGACTTTGGAATGCATATAGTGTGAGGTGTATTTGGTAACAATAGCGCATCTGGAACCTGCACGTTTCAACAATATTATCGTTAGTTACCAATCCAAATCCACACACAATGGTAGGTGTTACATCATAAATAGAATGGTGAATAACTAATCGTGAAATGGAACGTTTGTCTACATCAACACTTCAGTAAATACGACATTTTCTGTAGCGTTCGCATTGTCTGGATGTAGGAGGACAACAATTCTGTCAGCAGATGTAGCTCTTGATAATGCAATATATGCTTGGCCATGACTGAACACCGGTGCCCTGAAGTCGATTCCAACGTACTTAACAAATTGTCATTGGGCTTTGTTGATTGGCATAGCATATGCCACCTGGATAGGATACTGTCTTCTAGTCATTTGAAAGGGAACGTCTGTTGCAAAGGGTGCCAACGAAATCCTCGATATGAACTCCAGGTTACCAGCCTTTGGACCGCTGAGAATTCTTGTTTCAATGACGTGGTTGCTACATCTCTCAATCACCATTCTTATGCCATTGCAAAGTCCATTTCGAGGTGTGATATTGCGGAGAAGCATTATGGGGCAACCCTTATTGAGTGTTGACTTGAACGGAGGTAGCCCCGGCGGATTCAGCGAGTTCAAATACTCAGTGGTATATTGATCAATAAGGCCCGCCTCTGTCTAGTTTTCTTATGAAATTTTATCAGCAGTTAAATACGTGTATGGTTGACCTGACAGAATTTCTAAGGCAATAGAATTTACGGAATGGACATCATCATTGCGTGCCGAAAGGATTGTCCTTTCATTTAAATAGTCGGGGTAGATGTTTCTGGGTTCTGAAGTGCTGGATAAATTTTTGATACTAACTCGTTTATGTCTTTGCACTTGTGTATTGACGTGGGGAGGTTTATAATGCCAGAATCACTTGTTTAAAATTGACTTTTCAAAGGCACTCGACTCGGTGCAATGGACATTTATGGTAGCCATGATGGAAAAGATGAGATTTTGTTGAAAATGGCGAGACTGGATGAAAGAATGGATCTCCTCGTCTCATGCCTCAGTAAAACTAAATGGAAGCTTGGTAGGTAATTTCAAGATGGAAAAGGGATTGCGTCAAGGGGATGCATTAAGTCTGGAACTATTCTAGATGGTTGTGGAAGGATTGCATTTACTATTACAGTAAGCAGAAGACATGAACATAATCTCAGGAGCTACTATAGGAAGGCTCAAGGTCTCACATCTTCAATATGCTGACGACAAACTCTTGCTGGTGGAAGGGACGGAGGATAATGTAAGAAGAGCACTATAAGAGGACAAACTCTTCACAGATCTCAGGAGCTATAAAGAGCATACTGCAAACATTTCAACTCATCTCAGGGTTAAAAATTAACTTTTCAAAAAGTCAGTTATTTGGTGTGAATGTGGAAGCAAATAAGCTTGAGATGTTTGCGGAGATACTACACTGTAGTGGAGGAAAACTACCGTTTGTCTACCTTGGTCTACCCATCGGAGATAATCCGGGCAGGATCAACATGTGGAATAAACTACTGGAAAGCATAAAGCAAAGACTTGCTGCATGGGACAATCGTTGCCTCACGTTTTCAGGTGGGATAATGATGATAAAATCTATTCTAATAAGTCTCACGATTTATTTCCTGTCTATTTTTAAGGCTCCAAAACAGGTTCTGAAGCAGATGATGAGGATCATGAGTAACTTTCTGTGGCGCAAGAAGGAAAATCAATCTCGACCAATATACTGGATCAAATGGACACACATGTGTATAGAAGTGCAAAATGGTGGATTGGGAATCAGAGACCTAGCAGTAATGAATTTAGCACTGATGTCAAAGTGGGTATGGAGATGGAAAACCGAGACTGACAGCTTTTGGAAGAGAATAATAGATTAAAAGTATTTCAAGCAAGAAGATTGCCTGGCTGATCTCAAGCTCATCACTCTGCCGGATCAGGTATCAAGAATTTGGCAAGAAATATGGAGCATTGCGAACCACACTGTGGGATTCGATGATCATCATATCAAGATAATGGCAAAGTCAGGAAACTGCGTTGCATTCTGGCGTACAAACTGGACAACGAAAGGAACACTGGCCGAAAAAATTCTAGATCTTTACAGGTTATCGATCCAGAAAAATGCTAAGCTGCTGAACATGTATGTGATGGTGGAGGGGAGGATAGACTGGAGTTTAAGATTCAGAAGATCGTTGAGAGACTGAGAAAGTCAAACTACAGGAAATGGAGGAAATCCTTCAACACTAGACACTAGTGGCAAATGAACCAGACCAAACAACATGGACAGGGGATCCATCGGGTGTATTTACTAATTCATCACCATATGCAATACATAGCCAGGCTACACAATCAGAAGAACCTGCCAAGAGGAGACATCTAACAGGCTTGGAACAAAATTTCGCCAAAGCATGTACAAGTATTATGATGGAGATTATTAACTGAAAGGATGCAAACAATGGACAACCTAAGAAGACAGGACATAATACTGGAAGAGTAGCTGGTGAAGTGTATTTGGTGTGGTAGAGAAGGTGAAAGTGTAACACACATATTCTTCAATTGCCTACACTCTTCAGAGATTTGGGAAGAATTATATTAGTGGTTATCTGTACCAGCAGCAGTAAGACTAGTTCCAATAGAGCATCTGATCGAACATTGCAAATGGCATATGCCTCTGCTAAGAACAAAAATAGGAAAGGAAGTGTAGAAAGACCTCTGACAAGCAGTGATTTGGTGGATTTGAAAGGAAAGAAACGAAGTGAGATTTGATTCAGAAAGCTATGGTGAAGTTGCAGAATCGATTAATGCATCAACTTGGTCATGGATAAGCAGTCATGAGCAAACTCCAATCACATCAACCTTTTCAGATTGATTTTACCGCCATCGAACACTCACACTGAACTTTCAGTTCCAACCTCCGTGATCAAAGATGAATGGGCCGAAGAATATACTTCAAAAGTTGGAGATTATAAATTACGAGTAGTTAGCAGACTAGGATGAAAAACGTTGTACATGTCTCATCGTTTTAAGATATAATGGAATCACTAAATTACCCCCAAAAAATTGTTACATTTATTTGTTATAATTTTTTCGACGGTACAACCATTTTTTTTCTTTTTTTTTCGACGGTACAACCACATGAATATCCATGTAAATAATTAGATAATGAAATCCTATATAAAATTGTAACGGACAGGCCCATTAAATCTCAATCTGATATGGGCCCAGTTTCTACGAACTGAGAGCCCTAGAACATTGCTTGTTCGGCTCGCCTGATTTCTGTACTGTGCCGCCGTGTTTTGTGGCCGGAGGCGCTGAGGCCAAGCTCACAAATACGGGTGATTGGTAATCGTTACAAACCTTACGCTCTTATCAACGGGGATGATAAGAGTGTCGGCATAATTTTTTTACTTTTGTATTTCTGTCTGAGAAATCGAAAGAAAGAAAAATACAGAATATGACTGATCCATGATGCTAGAAAGATTATGTCGGCATTCTTGTTGATTTCCCTTTAATCTCGAATCGATACTCTTCGATGGATGTCTTGAAGTTCTGATCTTTTGCGGTTTTGAACTTTTAAAATCATTTTAGAGTAGTTTTTTTCTGTGTGATATAAAATTGTAATCTGTGTTTGTGTACTCAAGCATTAGTGTTGTTTGTACGTCTTCTTTTTGTGATACTTTTGGTTAAAAATGTTTTCTGCCATTTTGCAGCTATTTCGGCCGCCATGTATCCGCAGGGCCAGACGACATCATTGCAACGACTCCAGAATGTTGAGAAGGTAAATAATTCAGAGTTTCTGTTCTGTATGAATAAATGCCTCTGTACTGGATCTAGTATTAGCTTCTTTCATTTCCTGTCCGCAGAGAATAGTGAGAATATTGGATCTAGTTGGTGGAGTAATGGATGAAATGGCAAGCCCTAGTGGCCCCAGAAAGGATCTTGTTAACAATCACTGCAGCGAGTTCATGAAGCTAGTCAAGGTTTTCCTTTTACTCTTTCATGATTTGCACGAGTTCGTTAGCGCTAGTGTTTGATTACGCAAATGCAAATATTGATGAGTGAAACTAGTTTTGAGAATTACATTACGGAATTGGGGAGCTTGGGGGGAGGGTGAGGTGTTGAATAGAGTGTTCTGATGTTGCTTCCATGCTTATAGTTTATTTGCTTATATAGGATATTCAAACGATTCTCAGAGAGGAAATCAAAAGTACATGTGAATATCGCCCATTCGAGAAGTGTGACTATGTTCCCAGGATATCAAACGAGATTTGCTGCAAGAAATTGCAATACGTGATTGGGCAATTGGATGATATGAAGCACACAGTTGAGGAATCTGTTCAGTCAAGTCGATGATATGCAGCATTGTAAATAGAACTGGATGAAAGGGTATTAGTCTTCTATATCAATATATGTTCTATGATCTGATCTTGGGAAACCCCTCTTGAACCCTGAAAATTCTGTGGTTGCTCATGTCTGCAACCAGACCATTCAATTTGATTAAAAGTACATCTTATCAACTGAACCTTGATTGGATGGGGTAATATCAAAAATGGGCTGAAGGGCTTATCCTGATGATCTCGTACAGTTTTGTATTTGGCTCTATTCAATTATATATAATTTTACTTTTTCAACTTTGTTTTATATTCTTATTCTGTTGATAATTTTTCCCTTTGACGAGAAGCAAGCAAGAGTTGTGTAATGATCAATAATATATCTACCAGAACCATTAATTATCTTTGTGCTCAATTATATATTATTATTATTATCATTAGTATACTTTTGTTATAACCTATGCTTTCGCTAGTAGAAAATAAATTATGATGCTCCTGACAGGCAGAATTATTCATTTCTAATCATGGTTTGGCTCTCATCCATATTTTAGGGTTGTTACTTGTTAATATTTTAATAAGGTCGTTTGAGGACCGTATTATTTCAGACATGTTCCACGGTAACTTATAAAATAGAATAATGCTACTTGTACTCTCAATTTTGACACACTTTCATAAATTCCCTTATGTGGCAACCATTACAACCACATATTAAAAAATGAGTGTGATTGTGATGGATGCCACATAAGGGGGTTTATGAAGTGTGTCAAAATTGAGGGTATCTACAAAATAAATTGAAGAGAGTAGAGGAGTACCAGGGGTAACTTTTCCTGGGTATGAATTCTGGATGAAGGTAAGCATGACTTGCCTCCTGTTTGCAAGTTGTACTGAAAAGTTATTTTAAGCTTTTGAGGTACCTTTTAAAAAATGTATTTTTATAAGGAAGTTATAAAGTGTTTGCAGTTGGTGATTTACTGTAGCAAAAATTAAAAAAATAGTGTGACAAAATAAATATAATACAGGAAAATTTTTTGGTATTTTGGTATTATCGATTTGTATATAGATAAAATTATCTTAAAAATTTAAATAATTACAAAATTACCACCGCTTTAAGCTCCATAAGCTACTCCAAAGGAGTTTTTGGCTTTTAGACTTTTAGGAGTTTTTCCACTGTCAGTCCACCGTCAAAAATCAAAATCGCAAACAGTGTAAAAAGAATTCATGCAATTGAAAAACTAAAAATTATTTTTCAGCAAAATTTACAAACAGGACCTTATACAAATAATGACCATTAACTTTAACACAATTTCAAAAGCCCGAGTTCGATTATGATTGTGGTGTAAGTGTCAAAAGATATGGGGTAATAATTTATATTCTTCTCCTCTATGAAGTGACTAGATTTTCTCTAACTTTCTTTTTTCTAATTTCAAGGGTATACTTGGCCGCATGCCCGCGTGACAGTCGACAAAGTTTCTGTCTCATGGCCCCAGTAGCCTACCAGCACTTGATATTTCCAAACGGTCAGACTGTAACGGATGAAACGGACCAGGAGAAAAAAACGAAAATCGGGCCTGAAACCTATAGGCATCTACATGTTCTTGTAATACCGTCGTTGGTTTAGTTCATCTGTAACTGTAAGTAAGCTTCGACTAAGTTACTCAGGATGGAGTATTCAGTGTCTGATTTTCAATAAATTGTATATATGGATATGGTACTTGATAAAAATTGCCAGACAAAATCAAATCTTTGTCGGGAACAAGACAAGTTTTCACAACTTGGGCCCGTGATTTTTTTGTCCTTACCTGTAGATTACCTCAATTATGTCCAATGTCTCAAAACATTTGGTAACGTTCACACTCCTGAACCCTGTTGCTAGTGCAACTCATCCAGATCTTTAGGCTTCTGGATTCAACTTTGGATTTGTCCCAGCATGCTGATGCTGATTGCAAAATGGTCTTACTTGCTGTTTATTTTCATGTACCTTTTCGTTTCTTTTCCCCGGCAATATCTAGCGTCAGCCAAAGTGGGCCATAACAATAGATTGTGGCCGCGGTCCAGTCACTTTTGATTTATCTCTGACATGATGCTGATTATATATATATATATATATTTGTTTTCTGTGTATGATTCACAACACTTTCCATTGGTATATAAGATGGTGGAGTGTCGTTCGCTGTGTTTCTCCATGTTCCTCTCCATATCTGTTTTGTTTCCATGGATCATGGCATGTTCAGAATGGTAATAGGATAGGAGACGAGACTGAACCGAACTTCATGTTGCAATGAGTGAATTTGCGTGTCTGTAAGAAAGAAGTATAGAGACAAGAATGATGAAGGATAGCAGTAGAAGACAAGGTTGTCCAGCTTCTCCCTGCGCGGCGTGCAAGCTTCTGCGGCGCCGCTGCGCCGCCGATGAGTGCACGTTTGCGCCTTATTTTCCGGCGGATGAGCCCCATAAGTTTGCGAGTGTGCATAAGGTGTTTGGCGCTAGCAATGTCAACAAGATGCTACAGGTAAAAGTGCATATATGGAGCCTTTATATAAAGTGGCAACCCCATCTTTAGACCAGGCTGATGGTTCCTTTCTCAAAAGTAGAATTCTATATGCTACTGAATCCCAATCTTTGGCTCAAAAAAAAATTGAACTTGCAGGAATTGCCAGAGCATCAGAGATGCGATGCTGTAAGTTCCATGGTATACGAAGCAAATGCCAGATTGAGGGATCCTGTTTACGGATGCGTAGGCGCCATCTCATCGTTGCA
>JAOYMZ010029239.1:0-16919 GCA_025802335.1 Pinguicula primuliflora | reverse complement strand
GAGATGACTCTTACTTGCTAGTGAGATTACTACTTGTGGCTGTGTATACTTGCACATAGGTGCATTGCATTTGCAAAACCCATCAAAGAGATTTCAACTCTTTCTTGAGCTATTCGGACAAAATTAGGGGTCGTCGGGCGACTGGGGATCGACGGTTCAATAGATGGTATGATTCTGCTAATATGCAGGAGATTGCTTTCACGGGATCCAAATTTATTTGGAACCGTGGTCGGACATTCGAAAGATTGGATTGGCCCTAACAAATCCGGTGCTCCTGAATTTATTCCACAGTGTTAGGTGCGCTCACCTATCGCGTATTGCTTCTGACCACAGCCCCATTCTTGTGGATCTTCTCTGGAAAGATCAGAGGGATATTTTGGCCGGGTTTTGTTATGTCTCGATGTGGAAAACGAACGTCAGATGGGATCCATGGGTCTTTGAGAATTGGGAGTCTAGAATCCCCCTCAGAGCAGCTCAGGATAAACTTGTTGGATCTATTCAAAACTGGAAATTTGAATTCTTTGGGGACATCTACAGAAGGCGGAGACGAGCGACTGCTCGCCTTAAAGGACTAAAGATCTCCCTGGCTACTCGACCATCGAGTTATCTGGCATCCCTGGAGAAAAAACATCGACGGGAAATTGAGGATACACTGCTACAGGAGGAAATATTACGTTCTACGAAGGACAGATCGAACTGGTTGACCTCTGGGGATCGGAATATTGCGCTGTTCCACAAAAAATTCAAGGCCAGATGGAAATCTGGAGGCTCTCGGGTGGTCAGAATTAATGACTCAAAATGGAGTACGGATCCGGTTGAAATTCTTGATGTACTCACAGCATATTACTTGAACATATTCACGGAGGATGAAGCCTCTCATCTTGCCTACCCGGTATGAAGTCGCTTACCCAACATGGCTGTAGCTGACTACCAACTCCTTTCGCAGCCACTTGAGCAAGCAGAGGTTAAAGCCACAGTGTTCGAGATGGTTCCAGGTAAAGCCAATGGCCCAGATGGTTTTGCCGTTGAATTCTACAGTAGCAACTAGGGGACAGTGGGACCCTCAGTGCTTAGGATGGTAGAGCAGGTGTTTAGTTCAGGCTGGATGGTGGATGAATTCAACAAAAGACTCATCACCTTAGTTCCAAAGGTGGATGATCTTGTGCGAGTCGAACATTATCGCCCCATCAGTCTGATAAATATAAGTGCCAATATAGTCTCAAAAGTCATAGACAACAGGTTTTATGCCCTCTCTGATCTCACATAACCAATCGAGTTTCGTCAAGGGTCGTCACATAGTGGAAAACATAATAATCGTTCAAGAGGCCATTCATTCGATGCAGAGATGCAAAAGTACAAAGGGATGGATGGGGGTGAAGATTGACTTGGCTAAAGCATTTGATAAGGTCAGAGCATTCATCAGGGATTCCTTAGCCGATGGTAATATTCCTCCCGTTCTATCGACAGTCATACTCAGTCTTCTAGAAACTAGCTCCCTACGAGTCCTTTGGGATGGTATCAAGGGGCCTGAGTTCAAGTCCAACAGAAGTGTTAGACAGAGAGACCCCTGTTCTCCATTCATATTCATTCTATGTATGGAGCGGCTCACGCAAGCTATTGATCTTGATGTGGACGGAAATCGTTGGAAGCCCCTTAGTTTTGGAAGACGCAAGTTTCCACTCTCCCATCTGCTCTTCGCGGATGACTTGGTTTTATTTGGAGAGGCCTCAGAAGAACAAGCAGCTACAATGCTGTGGACTCTTGATATGTTCTCCTCCTCCTCGAGCCAGATGGTCAACACCTCAAAGTCGGTCATGTTCTTCTCTCCTGGAGTGCCCTCAGACAGACATGAGAGAATTTTGTCTACTTTGGGGATCAAAACAGTCACTGGCATTGGTAACTACCTAGGAGTGCCTATAATCCACAAGAGAGTCTCATCTAACTCTCATGGTGCTCTTCTGATTAAGGTGAAAGGTCATTCTGCCCGCTGGAACCCGAATAGGGTATCCTTTGCGGGTTGGCTCACTCTTTGCAAATTCGTCCTTAGTGCCATGCCCATCTACTTGATGCAATCGGTCATCCTGCCGAAGGGGCTTTGCACTCAGCTCGATAGGGTGATAAGAGACTTCCTGTGGGGCAGCAAGATTTAAAAGAAGAAACAATCACCCTTAGGTTGGCATGAAGTATGCCAGCCTAAGGAAAGGGGTGGATTGGGTCTTCGGAAACAAGGGGATGCAAATACTAATAAAACTGGTCTCAGAGCTCGTATCTGACAGTAAGCAGCTCTGGAAGAAGGTCTTCCTCGCTAAATATGGAATTACCCAGGAGCAGATCTGGCGGCCCTTCAGGCGGCGGACGGGCTCGCACTTATGGGGCCATATTCAGCGATCAGTCCCCTTTATTCAGGGAAGTATCCACTGGGTCCTTCGGGACGGCCAGCAAGTTCTCTTCTAGCTAGACACATGGACTCATTCTGGCTTCCCCTTACTTACCTATTATCTTGTTTCTCATGACTGCTTGAATCTGCAGGCTAAAGTATGTGATTTCATATCTTTTCCAGGCGAGTGGGACTGGACGGTGCTCAACACGATGCTGCCTCCCAGCATTCTAGAGGAGTTACACTCCATTCCCCCACCAAGCAGCATAACGGGACAAGACTTAGTAGGTTGGAAATGGTCGCACAAGGGTCGTTTCACTTCAAAGTCAGCCTACACAACCTTATTCGAGAACGGGTGGAACCCAGAGTGCTCTTATTGGAGCCTGATTTGGAAGGCATCAGTGGCAGAGCGTACGAGAGTCTCCTTATGGAAGACAGCATAGGGCATTCTATGGATGAAGGCAAAACTCTTCCGCCGTCGCATTGCGGACTCTCCTGCTTGCAACCTATGCACCCAAGAGGAGACCACCTTTCACGGATTAAGAGACTGCCCTCGCAGCAAGCTGCTGTGGCTATCCCTTGATGTTCCTCTACTCGGGGACTTCTAGAGCTCTCACTCAATCGGAGATTGGATTAAAACCAACTTGTTACACGCTAGAGATCGTGCCAATCCTCGTGACCAAGTGTTGTTCGCAGTCACTTGTGACAAGCTATGCCAGGTAAGGAATAAGGAGATTCATACGAACTCCGACACTGATATTCGTGTCTAATGTGCAAAAATTGGCGCATCCATTCGGTTATACACCTCACCTATAGCAAGGAGCTGCGGGCGGTCACAACAGAGCAGGCTGGACGAGGTGAACAGAGCGACCCTTGCATGCCCATCTCCTGCTGTGGCTAGCCTCCCAGAACAACAACAGCAGGTCATCTCAGTGTTTGAATCTATCTGGCTTCCCTTTTGAAGAGACATGTAAGGGTCGATCCTTGAAGCGGATATCTTCAGTGATGGGGCAGTTGTGCGCCACTCTGGTAGGGCCTCAGCTGGGGGCCTGGTCAGGTCTCGACAGGGTGCCTCCATCCTCCAGTTCATGAAGAAACTGGGTATTTGTTCCCCCTTAGCGATCGAGCTCTGGGGGATTCTCCTGGGGATATGTCTTGTGCAGGAGCGAGGCTTCAACAAACTAGTTATTCATACAGATTCAAGTGACTGCCTCGAGGTGCTACGAAATGAGCTGCAGGGAATTTAGGGCTCGACCTTGGCCTTGAAGAATCCTCTTGGCCATAAACCAAACCAGCTGCGTCAAGTTGGTTAGGATTGGCAGGAACCAAAATGCCCAATCAGATCAACTTGCAAAAGTCGGTCTACAACTCCCCCATTTTCAAGTAGCTGTGCAGAACGTGGATATAGTGGACAGTGAAGCATCGCAGCTTATACGGGATTGGCAAACTTCCAACACAATGAGCATGCCGACGTTGGATCAGCAAACGACACCGGGAGGTGTCTTAGCTTGGGGGACACCAGGGTCTGTCACCGGCGTTCTGCAACCACGGGGGGACGGAACGTGAGGCTACTCACCTTCGCACGCAGGGGCGGACGGGGCTGGAAGTGACGGTGGTCAGGTTGTGCCCACCAATGATAATACGGAAGAAGGTCTGGATAGCTACAGACACTTGGAGTTGCACTCGCACGCATCGAAGTTCCTCATGACAGATTGCAGCATTAAGAGGGCCTCGCTTCGGATCTCCAAGACATTACCATTGTGATCACTCTAGGTCACTTCCTCCGTATTCAAAAAAATATACATGTAAATAATATTATTGTACATTATTTCATACACCATTATAATTTTTGAATTTCATAACACGTAATTACTTTTTGGATGGGGTGGGCAATGACGGAATCAAGTTCATATTTAAGCTCAGACTAATTTTTTTTTTTGCAGCGGGCCCGATGCTCGGGCTGGCCACCCCTTTGTTCCGCCAATGGAGCCGGTTGGCCACAAAAAAAGACCTAACCCATGTACAGACGTAATCTTCGTAAACCCATTTAAGTTTCTACACATGTCAATGACTCCAATGTTTGTGTTTAATTCCGTGGGGTCCGTCCATGCGACCGACAGACGGCGATTTGAGCAATTTTGTTTGTTTTGTCCTCCTCACTCACTAGTTTGGGCGGTGGACGGTGGGGAATGCAAAGCGATGGATGGACTATTCACACACACAAGTTCACAAAACTGCGTACCATATTTATATTGAATTTGGTATGCCATATTTTTAGAATCATTTGAATGGTCTAAATCAAAAATTCGTGATTAATTGATGATGAATAATTGAATATTTATGGAATTCTCCTCTCCTGTACATGTACTCATATTTTTAGAATAGTTTGAACTGTCGATCCGGTTCGCCGGTTTGTTTTTTGTCAAACTGCGGTTTGGTGTTTATTTTTTTATGAAAATATTTTTTTATAATCCGAGATTGGAAACAAGACAATAGAATAGTCGAAAATGTTGTTGATGAAGAATATTGATTTGTATTTTAATTTTTTTAAATTATGGCACAAGTGGTACTCTTCCATTTTTTTCGGATTTTAAAATAATTTTAAGGCATTTAATCAACTTCTAAGTATTTTGAAGTAATTTTCCTAATTTTTAAAATATTTTTTAGAATTTATATACTATTTTTTTATTTTTTTAATAATACCCGGCCCAAGGCGGGTCGGGTATTTGGATCCCAGTTTTGCGATCTCGGAAAATTTCGGTCCGGTTCCAAACCGGCCCGAGTGTCCAGGTTTAAACCGGGACACGGTTCCGTCCGGTCCCAACCTTCTACTCTACTCATATAGCTTGCACTTGCAAGATGCCAAAAACTGAAACCTTTTTAGTATTCGACGAGCTTTTTGATATAGATTCGAGAACATGAACATC
Source organism: Pinguicula primuliflora (assembly GCA_025802335.1). NCBI lineage: Eukaryota > Viridiplantae > Streptophyta > Magnoliopsida > Lamiales > Lentibulariaceae > Pinguicula > Pinguicula primuliflora. The sequence goes on along the minus strand of JAOYMZ010029239.1, from coordinate 11,615 downwards.
ATGCTGTTATGAAGTGTTAATAGAGAAATATAAAGGTTTATGGTGCATGTGTCCGAGTCACTCATGTTCATGTTCCTTTAAGGAAGGAATCCACAAAAGGATGAGAGAAACAAGCCGAATTTGAATCATCAATGAATTGGATTTTATTCAATGGCGTGACAACGAAAAGAAAATGTTTCCATTTTCTTTTGTTACAAATTTGTGTTCGTTTCACGAGCACAGTGGTCCATCATTGGAACACAGAAGACAGGATAAATTATTTGGAAATCTGCATGGAAGACAGAGAGTATCCAAACGGAATAAATGCAGGTCGCAATTAGTAGGAAGATGATACGTGTTCATACCCATCATCATGGGCGGATGCATCAAGCAGAAAAAAAAAATCGAATTTTAGAGTCCAACAGAATTTTGAAGGCCATTTACTCTTTCAGTCGGGGAACAAAGATTCTGTTCATAATCAATTCCCACACAGCCAAGCGCTTACGAAAAGTCTGAAGGCTGAAGCTCTGATTTCTGAAAACTGAAGACACAATCGTTGGTGCAATAATTGGTGCAAAAAGTGTTTTTTCTATTTTTTCCCTTTTTGATTAAATTATAATTGTTTTGCAAATTTACGCATTTTATTGTTGAATACTACTGTTTTATTATTAGGTGTATCATTATGAAAAGAATTATTAATTTTTGCGTAATAAGACAACAGATAATTTTTTTGCTGATAGTATGGTGTGATACATTGAGAGTGATATTTTCTCTCGGATAGAGAATGAAACTATTTTACAACAATTTCAAATAATGGCGACTAGAAGATTTCAACTACCGCCGATCGAACAAATGTCAAACAAGCATTGTAGTTCCTGTACATGTAATATTTAAAATTAGGTACATTTTAAACTTTATTTGCACATTATATGTTAAACTCCGTTTTTTATAATTTTTAAATGGGCACCCCGGTCGTAGAATCCTGAATCCGCCCCTGCCCATCATAGAGGGGTTGGCTTATTGGTACAATTACATTCAAAAGTTATGGGCTCAAATTTCCTTGTGGTTTACCCGAGGGCTGTTTTTTCCAACGTCTATTTCCCACGATTTGTTCACATCTTCTTCATATCAAATGGGCCCCACGAAGCACAACAACACTTTGGAGGGGGAGGGGTGAACTAATCATGGGAAAAATCACTTTGGGGTTTACCCCCTATGGTTTGGGGCGGGGTTAAATTTCCTTAGCACATGAGTAAAATGCAATTTACCCCCATTGTTTGGGATAAAGTCATTTTACCCCCTTTTTGTTTAAAAACTGACAATTTACATCATATGGTTTTAAAAAAAGTCATCGTGCTCCCTTAGTTTATTTAGATTAAAATTAACAATGAAAAGACTAAAATACCTATAATTAAAAAAAAATTTATAAATATCATTTATTATTTTTTTAAAAATTAATATAAACTACTAAAATATAAAGTCTGAAAAATTAAAAAAAAATTAAAATTAAAACTTAAAACATGAAAATGTATGCAAAAATAAAAAGTAATAAAACACATTAAAATCCATACAAAAATAGAAAAACAATTACAATTCTATAAAGATAATAAAAAAATATAAAAAAAAGAGAAATTCCATAAAAAATTGAGAAAAAATCCATTACAAAATTAATTTATAAAATATTACATAAAAAACAGAGAAATTCTATAAAAATTTTAAAAAACATTATAAAATTAAATATTTATAAAATATTTAAAATATTGTATTTCAAAATATTTTTAGCAAAAGTATATATAGTATATTGTGTTTGGGTTGTGTTTATTTTTTTTAATTTTGTACATGTTTTTTAAATATTTATATTATATATTGTCTATTTTATATTTTTTACATATTTTTTTGAATTATTAAATAATAATTTGACAATCGAAAAAAATTTAAGACGAAAAAATAAAAAAAATCCAATTTTTAGTATTTTAAATTGTATTTTTATAATAAAAATGAATAAAATTCAATAAACTAATTAAGGGGCAAAATAGTCTTTTTTGATCATTTTCTCGCCTGCTCTCAATACCCTCGAGTGTAATACAAGCGGGGTAATTTGTTTTTTTTAAACTACATGTGGTAAATTGTCAGTTTTTAAACCATAAAGGGGTAAAATGACTTTACCCAAAACCACAGGGGGCAAATTATATTTTACTCTATTTTATAGTAATGAAAAATAATTTTAATTGGTAAGTGCGAGTCTGAGTAGTTTCTGAATCTGTTGGATGTTTGAGCCTTGTGTCGGAAAAAGTTTCCAAGCAAACTTCAAAGTGAAGGTTCAATCTACTTTTGGCTTCGATATTTCTCAGTTACTCATGTGGTTACAAGGATGGCAGATTATTTTGTTGTTCAGATGTGTGAATTTAGGGAGTAAATCAGTCAAAGCAGTCGAATTCCACGAGTTTGCAATTCTCAGCGGACTTATGGAGCCTAGGGACCTAACATCCTATGCTCAGAATCCCTTCTTTCAACCACTTGTCCCACCAAAAACTAATGTGTCGACCGCCTATTTTTCATCTCATTTTATAGGCCATAACCTTTTGCACATAAACTAATGGCTTTAAACTGTGAGAATTAGTAGGTCTTGCTTGTGCTATGGCTTCAACAGTATTGCAGTAGTATTTTCCTTTCGTGAAGGTTACTCACAATGTATTCCTTTTCCGAATTGACCACCACGGTTTACCACTAAAGGCTATAATCTAGTCCTTCATTCGTCTAATCTCTAGGCCCCCTTCTTGAGTTGGTTAACAGATTGTTTTCCCGTTCCTCCAGTGCGCTTTCTTCTTACCTTCTTTCCAACCCCATAGGAAATCAACAAACATAGCTTCTATTCGGTTGATTACAGACTTCCCAGGTTCTATAGTCATTAACAGGTAAGTTGGCATGCTATTCAGGACATGTCGCAGACGTATGATTCTACTGCCTACTGATACTGTGCTAGCTTTTCGGCCATCTACTCTAACTTTAATTTTACATAGCAGCGAAGAGAAGAGATATATATATATTTCCATCCAATCTATAATGGGATGCCAAGATATGTCATTGGTAACTCTCACTTTCTCATGCATGTTAGTTTTTTGATGAAGTGTACACTTCTGAGATAGGCTTATCTTGAAAGGATGAAGGCACTTTTCTAAATGTTCATCATTTGACTAGCATTCTTCATACTTCCTCATGATCTTCATGATGCTTATTAAGGCCTTCTTAGTGCCCCTAGTGAAGAAAATTAGATCGTCAGCATATACAAGGTGGGAGAGAGGTTGACATCCTTGAGGGACTCCATATGCAAGAGAAGGGTCATTGCCAACTTTCTTGTTGAGATTCTTGCTTAATACTTCTGCAGCAATGATGAATAGTGCAGGAGAGAGGGGATTTCCTTGCCAGATACCTCTTGATGATTTGAAGTATCCATGGACATATCCACTAAATAAGACAAAAATCCAACAATGAGAGATTGCTCTCCATATTATACCAATAAAGTGTTTAGAGAAGCCAAATGCTCTCAAAATGTTTGTGAGAAAGAGCCATGATACTCTATCAAATGTCTTTGTCATGTCTTGTTTGATTGTTAGATTATGTCCTCGTTATTTGTTTTCCAAATAGTGTATCATTTCTTGTGCTAGCAGCATGTTGTCTGAGAATACTCTTTCTTTTACAAAGTCACTCTATTGATGATAGATTATAATGGGGAGGATCTCATATAGTCTCCAAGCTAGGATCTTAGAGATAATCTTATGGCAAAAATTGCACAGATTGATGGGATGGTGGTCAGATCATGAAGACAGTCTGTTTGTCTTTGGTACTAGACAAATAAGAGTGCTAGTAAAGGAGTTGGGGAGTTCTTCTCTCGCAAAGAAGGAGAGAATTGCTGAGAGGACATGTAGACTAATTATATTCCAACAAGACTTATAAAAGTGCCCAGAGAATCCATCCGGCCCTGGAGCCCTATCACTAGCCATTGAAAATACAACATCTTTAATTTCCGGAAGGTCTGGCCATTTGGACAGTGTTTCATTTAGGTCTGATGTGATTAGGTTTGGGATAACCGAAAGCATAGGCTCATTCGAACATTGCAGAGTTGTTGATAGATGGGACTTAAAGTGTTGCAGGAATGAGTTTGGAATGGCTTGATTACCTATGATATTTCCTTGCTGATCTTTTAAGAAGGTGGTGTAAGACTTGTGTCTTCTAATATGGATTGTACGTTGGAAGAAAGATGTATTCTTATATCTTGATTTTACCACTTCAGTATAGATTTTATATCCAGAAAGTTTCCTGTACTCTTAATGAATTTTTCATCTTTGCTTGCCCCTCTATCCAAAGTATATGATATGATTCTTGGCTGAGGATTCATATGTTTGCTCTAGTTGAAGTAGAGATGATTCAGCTTCTTTGATGGTCTGAAATATATTTCCTGAAGTGTTTTTATTCCACTGTCTAGGTCTTCTAAGTTTGATTCCTAGCGACATTGTTGGATTAAGGGCTTCTACTGGGGAATCCCATGAGCTTTTGACAGTAGACATGAAGTTTGGACGCTGGATCCAGAATTCTTGGAATTGGAACCATGTTGGTAACTTTTGATGGAGGGAGAGATCTCTATTAATAGAGGAGCATGATTTAGGTGGGTTACATGTGTTGGGGGGCATTTGCAACCCAGGAGTCAGATATGAGGATTCTATCTAGATGGTGGTGGATCCTATGTCGACCCCTCCTATTGTTACACAACGTATATGCTTCCAGAGAAGCTGACTTCTGTGAGTTTGCAAATAGAGTATGTGAAGTCAACAAAGTCTCCTGGCACGGTAAACCTCCTTTTTTCTCCAGTTGATTCAAAATGACATTGAAGTCTCCTCCTAGGATTAAGGGATCATGCACTGTGGAGGATATGCTGTGCAAATCTCTCCAAAGGGTGAGTCTCTCTACTAGGGTACATTTTGCATATACGCAACCTATATAACAGTCTAGGCTGGACGATTTTAATTTGGCTTTGAGGATTAGAAGTTGATCCGAGTCAAAGAAAATCTGGCAGTCTAGTGAATCTTTCCATATAAACTAGATTGTGCCAGTGATATTTGAACAACCTTCAGAGAAGTTTAGATACTTAACCGATGGTGTAACTAAGGATTTCTGAATTTCTGAAGAAAAAAAAAGGAGATCTGAATTTTTGGTTCCAATATAGCGTGAATGCTAGTTTATGCAGCCAAGTGAGTCGTTTTAATCTTCGCTTAGATGTTGGATTACTAATAGATAGACATATTGTGTAATTGGTTTTGCTCCGATGACGGTCTCTCTTATCCGTAGCGGAAATGGGTGGAAAATAGATTATTTCAATTATGGGCGAACGTTAACTCCTATCATTTTACGAATTTTCCATCATGGTCTCAGGCTAAAATGGTGCAGCTTTTTTCGGAGTATGTTCAAGGCAGCCATCTTTCACGTTATCCCGACCACTTGGGTCGAAGATATGGGTTAATATGGTTTCCAAAATAATTAGACCCATAACAACAACTTTTTTGATTTAATGATGTTTGGGTTTGGCCTTCCCAAATCAGTGTTTTTTATAGGCTTCCCAAATCAGTGTTAGTATGGGATATGGCCCACTACTGTCGAAAACTAACTCTCTAGGTCGGCATACATCAAACCGCTTTCTGGGTTTGAAAAAGCGTGGATTTTCAAGAACGAGAGTCATATGATATGTTGGGAATCTCCTATGATAATCATCCGCGCTTGAAACGTATCTTAATGCCTGAAAGTTGGATAGGATGGGGCTTATTAGCTAAATGGCAATTGGCGCATACAATACGCCCAGTTGCTTCTCGTGAATTTTCTTGAGAGCATGCAATGGCTGAAAAATGAGAAAATCGGTGATCATTGAAGGAAACACCTTAGGCAAAATAGAAATGCAATATGGAAGGATGCAAATCCTTAAGAAACCAGATAAAGTTAGACCACGGAATGATATGGGGCACAGCTGTCTAGACAATTTGGGCTCCACCCAGCTACTGGAAGACAAGAACCAAGATGAAAAAATGATCACATATGCAATTAAGTCAACCTTATAGTTTTGGCTTGCATCCAAAGAAAGAACCATAATTTTGTACATTCGATTGGAAGTTGAATGATACACCCCGTCTCAATTTTGATCGATATGTAATTTTTGAATCGAGCAAAGCACGGGTAGTCCAACTTTGGCCATTTTTGGCCTTCATACTTGCATAAACTTTTAAAAATATATAAAAAATTTCATTACCAAAAAAGTATACAAATCCTTACCATTTACGAACAAGGAAACAACATTACACAGATTTGAGGCCCTGCAGCCCAGCTTGAGGGCCTAGGTGACGCCATCCGTGAGCCAAAGTGAACACTAAAGAGAGAGATGGCTGGGCAAAACTTGGTGTCCAATTCCGCTTAACAAAAAAAAAACTTCTTTTCCAATTCCAAAACATGGCAAACAAGCCTCATGTATTTACCAAAAAAGAGTTGTTATCTTCATATGCATTTTGATAGAAATCCATGTCATTCTAGGTCGCACACTTTATAAATAACATTGTAACATATTATTGGTTTAGGAGATGTTGCATTACCTAAACAAAAAATATGAGGGTCACAATTTGGCAATAAAACTAAACATGGCTAAGGCTGTTTACAGAATGTCTTGGTATTTTCTTATTACAGATCTAAGATGGTGGGCCTTTCTAAAACATTTATTGACATGATATGAAGAGCTATCTCCTATTTTACTCTTCAATGGCCAGGTACGTGAATTTTTTAAAGTAATAAGAGGTATTATACAAGAAGATCCCAATCCCCTGGCTGTGTTTATTATATTTGTTGAGGTTCATAGCAGACCCCTCAATAGGCTAGTGGAAAGACATCCAAGTAATGCCTTCAAAGTCCCTCCTGGCTGCCAGGCACTATCCCACTTGGAGTATGCAGATGACCTACTCATCTTCATAAGTGGGAAAAAGAGAGCGATAGACTGAGTCAAGGATATGCTAAAAAGATACATGAATTGCTTAGATCAATTGGTAAATCTGCAGAAGAGTGAATTTATCATATCAAGAAAAGCCTCTGGAACTAATATTCGAACCATCTCAATATAGCTAGGAATTAGCAGAGACTCACTGCAATTAACATACCATACCCCTATAGGTCGAAGGCAGAATATCAATCTTTTCTCTTTTATCCTCTCTAATCAACAAAATTCAACATAGACCCGAATGATGGTTTGCCTCTTATCTATCAAAAGGAGGCAAACTAATATTGCTCAGACATGTTGTAACAAGCATGCATGTATACTTGCTAATGACTCTTGCTCCAGGAAAGGCAGTAATTAAGCGTGTTGAATCTATCTTTGCAAACTTCTTTTGGGGGTCCAAAGATGGGAAAAACTGGTGCATTGGAAGAGCTAGGGTAGTCTTTGCCTTCCTACTGATGAAGGAGGTCTTGGAATCTGGAGATTACAAGATCAAATTGCAGCTCTAAGTGCCAAGCTATGGTGGAACTGTGAAAGTGGTAAATCCTTATGGGCCAAATATATGACACGGAAATACTGCATGAATCAAGCAATGACAATCGTAGTAGCTAGAAATGCTAACACTCATATCTGGCAAAGGCTCATAGCCATCCGAAGATTAATGGCATATAACACGATATGATGAGTGGGTGAAGGCAAGCGCAGCTTTTGGTGGGAGAAATAGCTAGAAGGCAACATTCTAGGCACTAGGATATTGGTGAGACATATGGAGGTACTGGTTTCTCACACCATAAATGGTGTCAACTGGATGCTTCAAGCACTTTACGAGTTGTTGCCTCACCAACCTGACCGGATAGAGAAAATTGTTGCTACAGTGGTTGGCTTGGAAGATGAGATGGTATGGGAACCATAACCAATTGGAAAATTCTCAGTTAAGACTAGATAGAATCTTATGAGAAGAAGAGCGCACCTTCAAAATAAGCATTCAAATCCTGCTAGGACTTTCTTCTGCCTCATAAGATCATTTTCTTAAGATGGAGTATAACGCATGACATAGTAGTTGTGGACGTGAATATAAGGAAAAAAGGGATTCCCCTCCATCCAAATGTGGCTCCTTCCTAATCTTTCTAGAAGAGAAATCAACACATCATTTATTCTATGAAGGAGAGTTAGCTATTACAGTATGGAAACACTATGAAAACATACTACAAATTCATTTAAGGAACTCCCTTGCAACTCTCAGACGACAAGTCTGGAACTCCCAACAAGGAAGCAAATCAAAGAAATTTGTACTTAAAATCATTTCTACACTAATTATATGGCAGATATGGAAACAAATGTGTGAACCGCTTTGAAGACACGAGTTTATCTGCTGCACAAGCTATCAGTAATGTAGGATAACGACTCATTGCCAATACAACCCTCGCTAAGTTGAATATTCCTAGATCCAAGTGAGGTGAAACAGTCTATGCATCCCGTTGATTACAAGTTCAACGTCCTATCAAAACATCTATAGAATGTGGGCAACTCCTAATCCAGGAAGGACAAAATTGAACATTGGGTTACCCTTCTCTATAGCAATCGGTCTTGCAAGTGGAAGCATAATTGTGAGGAATTGTGAAGGTACCATAATAACTGCTCATGCATGGAAATTACAAAGCACATCTCATATACAAGCCTGTGCAGATGCAGTTATTAAGGCTGTGCAATATAGTATAAATCTTCCACAGCAAGTCTGATCCAACATGCAGCAGGAGTTGTCCATATCTGTTGTTCGACAAAGTATCATGAGCATGACCAGATGCAGATGGATCATCAAGAGCCTAGTAATAGAAATACAAAGACTGCTAACAGAAAATAATTTTGTGTTTCGATCTCTTTGCATGAAGGAAGCAAACATGACAGCAATTGAACTAGCAAAATAGGGAGCAAGACGGGGAGAGAGCAGCTTTAACATATCAAGTCTTCCAGCAAAAGTAACTTCCTTAGTAAACAAAGACTATTCCAATAGACGACGCAATTAAGAACGTTGAATGCAGATTAACAAGATTGAAAATCGGGAGACACTCTACTCAACCAAGGTTCAAAGATCAAGTAAGACCTGCAAGCCAGAATTAGGAGACACAAGCTCCTCTACATGCTTGTTACACATATGTATTTCAACTTTAATTACAATATCCTCACTTGCAGGCCACTCGAGAATTGAAGCATTTACAATCTGTCGAAAATACTAGGACTTGTAAGACATTTATTTGTAATATGCCATGTATGTAAATTGGCCGAATAATGCTACTTGTACCATCAACTTTGACACACTTTAATAAACCCCCTTATGTTGCAATCATCACAACCACACATTAAAAAATGAGTATGGTTGTCTGTGTGGTTGTGATAGTTGGCATATAAAGAGATTTATGAATTGTGTCAAAGTTGAGGCTATATGTAGCATTATTCAAATTGACCAAAATGAACTCTAGTTTTGCTCTAGCTTCCATTCTTGCAAGGCATTGCGAGTTTTTATATTAACACGTAATTCTGCAACAATATGCTTTAATAAAAATATATTGTAACTTAGAACCACAATTGTTGGGTTGCACCATAAGGTTTTTTTCTTGGCAGTCCGAGGCCCTAAGGATCAAATATATCGAGGTAAGGTAAAGCATGAAATGCCATGGGAACCTCAGTTTTATTATATTGGGAATTCACGCGCATGAGGCGAAAACACCAATACTATGTGTGATTTTCACATAGTATCGCGCAACCCTAGCTTTCTACCAGAAAACCCACTCCGCCGCCCGCATTGCTGGTCTCTGGCGAACACCACCTCTACATAGGCAGCGCTATGGCAGCCGCCCCACAATCGAATCCGGCCGCTCTGCCGGCACCACCAATTGTCAAAACATTTGCATCCCTCTTCAATTCGACTTCCACTACGAATGACTCTCAAGTCACAAAACGCCGTCTGAATCCTCAATTCTCAACATGCAAAGGTGAGCCATCAGTTGAATTCTCATATGCAGACATTGATATCCTATCCACTCTGTTCGTCAATGCTTTAATCGATAAGTTTTCACACGGTAGGCCATCTATGGATGATATCAGAAAGTACATCACTGGCTTCGGATTAAAAGGGCATTTCACTGCTGGGTTGCTTGATAATAAACATATTCTGATGAGATTCAGCAACCCAGGAGATCGATAGAGAATTTGGTTTAGAGAAATCTAGAATATGGGCAAATTCCCGATGAGAGTCTTTCGGTGAATCGCTTATTTTCGAAATGATATCGAGCCAAGTCTAGCGCCGGTATGGCTATCATTTTCTGATCTCCAAGTAAACTTGTTTGATTTGGAAAGCTTAGAGGCCCTAGCTTCTAGAGTAGGGACTCCGATCAAGATGATACTTCCACTACTATTTTGATTAGACCAAGTGAAGTAAGGATATGCATCGAATTAGATCTTCTGACAGTGCCAAAGCAAAGACTCCGGGTGATCTCAAGAGGAAAAGGATTTTGGCAAAGAGTCAAATATGAGCATATCCCAAAATACTATCAACATTGCCTTCGTAAAGGTCATTTTGTAACCTCTTGTAAATGGATCAGCACAACAGAAGTAAAGCCTAAAGATGTAGATCCGCCTGCTGAGAAAACAAATGCCAAGGCCACTTCCTACGCAAAGAAAAAGCAGGCAGATAATCCCAAACAAACTGAACCCATGGCTTCAAATGTAAAAGAAGGAGCCTCCATCCCAGCAGCAGCAGGCATGAAGCTCCTGAAGAAAATTGCATCTCTAAAAACTGGTTTAAGTATGTTCGAATGAACAGAGGTAAAAAAAATGCTGAAAGGAAATCAAGGCTGCTCAAAATGAAATGGGTGAACATTTACAAGCCTATGCAAGAGTCTGCAATTAATTATGCAACAACCCGTCCGTTTTCACTTATTGATGCTACTTACAAATGTGCAAAGTCCCCTGAGGAACCTAAACAGCCTGGCAAAGAATCGAACTTGAACCTTCAATAGGAGACACCAAGAAATACTGGAGACCAGGTAAGTCCCTCCCTCAAAAAGCTTTCTGAGATAATCATAGACATAAAGGATAGTATAACTGAGCAGGATAACAATATAACATTTATGCAAAAGCCATATACACAAGTAAAAGACACTGAAGAAACTACACAAAGACTAGGCACTCCTTTGCATGATAGGACTCTACCACCAAATCTCACTAACGTAATAAATTCCGATACTAAGAATCCAGAATGCATAAACTCTAAAAACTTGCATGCAAACGAATTATCAGAGACTCCGAATCATGTTTTAGTAGCCACAAATCCTAGTAACATAAACAAACTAAGTGACTCTATACAACTAGATGTTGATGACTTGAGTGCAGTGTTCTAAAAGGCGGCCGCCACGGCGCCAAGGCGGCCGCCTTGTCGCCCGAAACCTCAAAAGCGCCCCGAATATGGCCGAATCGGAGTGACAGGGCGTCCTGGTCACTGGGGCGGCTGCCCCGGGCGCCTTGTCGGCCGCCTCAGCCGCCCCGACGGGCGCCTTATCCGGCTAAAAAATAAAAAGTTTGAAGATATATGATGTAATATAGTTTTGCTATGAGAATT
>JAOYMZ010029228.1:0-16920 GCA_025802335.1 Pinguicula primuliflora | reverse complement strand
CCTCCGCCATCGACCGCGAATCTCCGGCGTATGCAAGTTTATGGCGGAGCTAGTTGGCAGAGGAAGGCTGTTGTGGCTGATTTTATGGTGGTTTGTTAATTGAATCTTGTTTGTGAGTAAGGGTTCGTCGGGATTGAGAAGAAGGGGTTACAGAGCAAAAAATTGGGGGTCACGTGCACATTGTACATTTAAAATTTAAATGTAATCTTGATCATTGATGTAAGCTCATCAAAGGGTCCAGATTTAATATATTTTAGCCTGTTTATTTAACTGTCATGGGAACCTTCCCCCTTAAACAATTCAATATTCTCAAACTATTGTCATTTGTTAAATTTATGTTATAAAAGTAACTTCCAAATTAATAATATGCAAACACTATATTTTGACTTTTGTTGTAGACAAACATATTTTGCAAACACTTTTCGGTTTTGAATAATGCTACATGTACCATCTTTTGGGACTCCATTTTTAACCATATGATGTGGCAAACATCACAGCCACTCAATAAAAAAACCACACATGAAAAGTGTGGTTGTAATGCTTGCCACATCATGGGGTTTAAAAATAGAGTTCCAAAAGAGGGTACATGTAGCATTACTCTTCGGTTTTTTAATGTAAGTTCCTTTTTCAGAAGACCTTTTGAAAAGCTACTTCTATATAAGCACAAGAACTTGCAAACATCTCCTAACCTATAGGGGAATTTTTTTTCCGTATTTAATATTGTTTTTCTCTATTATTTACTTATTTGTTTTCCTTTTCCATCGATAAGAATCAATTCCGAATCTGTTCAAAATAGAGTATTACTATTATATAAAATAAAAAAATTCTAAATTTTTAGGGGGGCACGCGCCCCCTCCGCCATGAACAGAATAGAGCCGCTGCTGCTAGAGCCTAGGCGGTTGAAATTAATTTCGAATCTAACTTATGGAACGGAAATTATTATTTTTCCTTATTTAATAATGTTTTTCTCTGTTATTTCTTCCATCGATTCCGAATCTGTTCAAAACGGGTTTTCTTTCCCTCCACTCCCAAAATTGGATTCCTCCCAAACCTGCATTCCCTCTCAAAACGTTTTGAAAACCCTAAATTCTTGCACAAATTCAATCACTGTTATCCCGTTCAATTCCAACACCTTACAGGCTGCGGATTCTCCCATCGCACATGAGCTTCCTGGCTTGCGGCGATTCTTCGTCGCCATCGAGCGATGACCATTCCGATGAAGTGTACCAGGCTGCTCAACTGCCGGAGGGTGAGCCTACTGAAATCGGGAAAGATAATCAGTTCCATATTTCTTCGCCTACACATTCCTTTCCTCCTCCTTCGGAAGATGATACTGAATCTGGAATCACTTCCAAATTCAAGAGCCCAATACCGAGCTGGCATGCCGACAATTGTAGAGGACGTGACGCGGAAACTTCCCTTTCCGACCCGTACTTCCAAAGCACCAAGCCATTTTCTGTGGCAAGTCTTTATAAATTTTTTTGCCCTACCCCAATGGATTATTCCCTACTCTGTGTACTATATGAATCTGTTTTTGGGGTTCTCAGAACAGATATTTATATATTTTGCAGGGAGCTGGAATGGAAAATGTAGGAAATACTTGCTTTTTGAATGCGGTACTCCAATGTATTTTGCACAATGTTGAACTACTTAATGCCATTGCCTCGAACAAGCATTTGCTTCATTCTAATTGTAAGCCATGCCGCCCAACAGTCTAATTTTCTGTATGTTATATATATTTGTGATTCTTGTGTTTGGTACATGTTCTTGTAAGCATATTGTATTTTTGATGCTGGCATTGTTACTGTGGGCATTAAGTTCTATTTCTATAGGATTGTGCTATAGGTATTGAAGTTTAGGTATTGATATTGTCTCTAAATAATTACAGGTCCTGAAGGAGAGTTTTGTTTGCTATGTGCTTTGGGGGAGCTAATCGAGCTATCTTTGGTCTCTGGAAACAGAGTTGTCATCCCTTGGAGATTTGTGAACAACTTGACTTGTATCCTTTTTATGATTTTTGACTTGAATAGAAGCTTTTTACAACTGATTGGTCTGAGGTTCTCAGCTCATTTCCAATTTAGCTAGAACTTTTTGTTCTATTGATTTTTACTGCTCTTTGGCCTCAACCATGTGTATTGCGTTTCAATTTTGTATAATTACTATGTATGGATTTTGATTCACGGGCTCTATGACGTCTCATCCCATTACAAGTGTTGAATAAGTAATTGTAGTTATTTCATGATTATTTGTAACCATTAGATATGTCCTTGTTTCTTTGACTCTGTACAATAATTAGATTTTTCATCAAGTTTCCAGAGGTACCAACAAGAAGATGCTCACGAATTCTTTCAATGCTTTTTGGATAAGCTTGAAACTTCTCTTGATTCTAAGTCCAAAGGTTGTATCTCACCACAAAGTGATAACTTGGTGAAAGAAGTATTCGGTGGTCGTCTTCTTAGCAAAGTATGAACTACACCCCAACATGATGTTCCTGTACTTCATTGCCTTTAATATTCTATTATTTATCACATTTATATTTATATAGTATAACGAGAACTTTTTTGCAGCTGAAATGTTGTAGGTGCGATCACTTTTCTGACACTTATGAACCTTCGATTAATCTGAGTTTGGAGATTGAGGATGCAGACAAACTTGAAACCGCTCTTGAGTCTTTCACAAAGGTTGAAAGAATTGAAGATCCAGAAATCAAGTTTACATGTGAAAACTGTAAGGAGCAAGTATTCATGGAGAAGCAAATGACCTTTGATCAAGTCCCTTCAGTAGCAGTGTTCCATTTGAAGAGATTCAAAAATGATGGATGTGTCATCGAGAAAATTGATAAACATGTTGCATTTCCACTTGACTTGGATTTACTTCCGTTCACTGGTAGTCGGAGTAAGAATGATGTGAGTTTTAATTTCTTCTTTCCTGGTAGTAAATATTCAAAACCTGCGAAGTGGAGATTTGTATTGTCTTATAGTGATAAGAAAATTGATGGTATTACATATTTTCAGTGATGCCATTTGAAATTCGTTTGTCCATACATCTCTTTGATCCTTGTCTTGTCCGTTTTCTTGTGGTTGTGAATGTACTACTGTGTTTGCAATAGTGTGTCACGAGCAAGTTCTTAAATCTTATGACACTTCTTATGGGTATCTTGCAGGGAGGGTTGAAGTATGCATTGAATTCCATTGTGGTGCATAGTGGATCGTCTACCTGTGGTCATTACATTTGTTTCGTTCGTGTTTCTCCAAAAATGTGGTACAAGTTTGACGATTCAAGGGTAATTTATTAGATATTATGTGTTAATATGTCAATCATCTTTCTACGTATGCTATTTTCCTTTGCTACAAATGTGCTTATCAAATTACCCAAGGGTACAAACCAAATATCCTTGCTTACTGTCCTCAATATTTTGGTATAACACCTTCATCCACCAATCCCAGTGGCACACACATACATATAAATAGATATATATTGAAAAACTAAATGATATTATTTTTTTACATCCTATTTTAATTTCTCCTATTACCACCGTCTGTTGTTGAAAATGATTGCACCGGTTCAGAACCTATGCTTTGTTGATGTTCCCATGATTCTATCGCTAATAATTGAGTTACATTTTTTCCCCTAGAGTTAAACATGGAGTTTTTGATCTTGTATATATAGTTTTTTATCGAATTGGTGTCCCTATATATACGTACATATATAAATATATGATGTTATTTTGCATGTTTCACGTTGAATGGACTTTTGCTTACATTATTCACATTCTTTGCCTGTCGGTATTGATTGTTATGACTTGATTTTTGCTAGGTTGTGCTTGTCCATGAAGAATATGTGCTGTCACAGGAGGCATACATTCTATTTTATGCTAAGGAGGGAACCCCATGGTTTTCAAGTTTTATCGAAACTCAAAGTTTTTATAGAAATTCAGTTATATCCGACACATCCCCAAAGTCAGTACTAGATTTCGATTCCAACGAAGCTATGGCGGACAGTGGACCGGAAACTAGGGCAGCATATACTAATGATTCTTCGGTTGCAATGCCATTGGACGCTCAGGAAGATGTTTCTCCAAGTTTAGTTGAAAGAAATATAAATGTCTCTGTTGCAAATTCTCAGAATGAGGTACCTGAAACTCTTGCTAGGTGTAAAAGTCCAGAGGTACATAGGGCTCAGAAGGAAGTTTCTCCAAGTTTAGTTGAAAGAAGTAACCATTTCCCGGAAGTTTCTGTGGTGGCAAATGACCAAAATGATATCATTAAAACTCTTTTTAGGTCTCCAAGTCCAGAGATATACAGGGGTGACACAACAGGTAAGTATATTGAACTATGCCAAAAAAAAACGTACATTGATCAACTCTGCGTTGTTTCTGATATATTTGGATATACCAGATGCAGGTTTTTCAATTCCGCGTGATCATTTGAGGCGCGCTGATCGCATGTCATGCAAAAGACGACTGGAGAAAGATATGGATGATTTAGAAACGAAGCAAGCACGGTCATTCATAATGAAAAGCATTCCACGTTCAAGGGCCCAGCAACTGTTGTCTGCACTAAGGGGATCCAAAACGGATCCTTCTTTTAATAGAAAGAAGAAGAGAAGAGGGTTTGGTCAAGCTAGGGATGGATCACATACTTTGGTTGCCGGATCTTACAGGTAAATTGGAATCCCAGAACATGGTGAATTTTGATGTTTGGTGTATTTCTATAGAGTGCTGCTATTCAGCCCGAAAAGCCGACCGAATTTAAACCGAAAACTAGGGAAATGACGATTTTGCCCCCCACTAAACACAGTAACACTGCCAGAGCCAGGGGTAAAATTGCCATTTTGCCCCATTTCGGTCTGATTTTTCGGTTTGGCTGTAGTACAAATAGCATTTCCGATTTCTATATGTTCTTTAGTAACTTGGGGGCACTGTATAATTTTCTTTCTATTTTCTGTTCATGTGACATGATATGAGTTCCTTGCAAATTTCAAGATAATTTTTGAATAGGATCCATTTGCCTGATTGTTGAAAAGCTTGGACAAGCTGATGTAGATAGTAATGAGATGCTCTTAGATTTCAACAACCTGTAACCCAGAAAAAGTTAACTTATAATCTAAGATCTTAATCCATTATACACTTATAGTCTAAGATCTTAATCCACTATAAGCTTGGACGAAACCGTTCTGATATTCCCGCTCAACATCACCTCATCAAACACTTATATATTTGAGCATAGACCCACGTATTTTCTCCATGTACTCAGCAGCTTGAGTCTGCATCACCATATTGGAATTCAATGATACAGGAAGGACAATGTGAGCTTATTAATGGGCAAACCGAGTAATTACAAGTATGAAGTGGAATTATAATGAAATATAAGTTTCTAAACAGAAGCTAAAAGAATCCTATTAGGCCAATAATTTCCCACATACAACCAGAAATTTAGTCTTTCTAAGAAGGAAAGCTACTATTTGCAGTTGGTTATTCATTCGCATTACCTCCTTTAAATCAAGTTTGGATAGAAATTTCTATTATTATATGAAATGTAGTAATGTTATTGATGGAATTTGAACTTGTGATTTGTGAGTGCAATTATCCATCGACCAATCCCTATTTGACATATACAAGATAGGCAGACAGTCTCCACTCTCATTGATTTAGTACTCAAGTGCGTGAAAGATGAGCAAATAAATATGCACGTGAGACAGATTTCTGGTATGCAAGAATGAACGTCTAGGTTTAACTTTAATTACCTCGTTACCCTGATATGCACTTGCAATATTTTCATCAAGAAGGGACAATAATGATCTGTTCAACTCATTCTGCTCGACCATGTCGAGTAGCTGCTTAAAATCAAAAATGAAAGTTATGAGTAAGAAAAAGAGAACAAAGTTACATTTAACTTCCAGTGGAAATAGAACTCCATTTCTAGAAAAAATGGCGTACCGTAGTTTTAACATCATTGGAAGTTAAAAGCTTCATCAAGCTCTTCCTTGCTATAATGAGTTCGGATTGCATTTTATCATAAGCTTCTGCAGAAAATCAATGACAATAAATAAAAGGCTATAGATAACTCATTCCCTCATCAAAAGAAAAGTTTTGAAGTCAAACCTATTCCTTCCTGCAGTGCTTTCTGGAGACTTTCCAGTTCAATAACTCGGTCTTCCACATCCTACAAGTTAAAACTTCATGTACTTTAGTGCTTGAACTCATGCATCAGCTGGAGACAAATGTAGCCCAAAGAAAAGATTACCCGAGTCTTCGACACAGCAAACCTCAGTTTTCCCAATTCAAGTTTTAGGTAGGAAAAAAACTCATCATTCAATCTGTAGATAAATGAGATGATACTGTGAATAAAATCATAAGTCAATTTAACAGATTACAAAATAGAGAAATTTTCAAGTCTCAAATTACGGTCCCGGTTACTATTCTGATGGTCCCAAATTGTAATCATAGGAATGACCATGATCATTCAAGTGATCATCTCATCATGATCGTCATATCAACATCAGACGGTAACGATTAGAAGTCGGGACGATAACATTTTAATCGGGACAATGAATTAAGTACTTGAAGTTTTTTCCTACAAAATAAAGGACATATCCATCTCATTTTGCAAACACTTTTAAACAGTACATTATTCCCTTAGAAATGCTCCCAATCTGTAACCTGTTACTGAAAGAAACATAGTAAGCATGCTAGATACATTCAGTCAAATGCTTAATGTTGGCAAGATGCAAAGAAAAAGCCATTTCATCAGTATAAAGCTAAAGCTAAGAACATACCGAGGCCTCACTCTGGCAATCTCAAATTCAATATCCTGAGCCTCAGTATCAAGAAGATACTCAACCAACTTCTCTGTAGAGGCCGGTACGACCCTAGACTAATACCAACAATAATTACAAAAGAGAGCTAATTTAGTCGAGTAACCTTACGGTGCCGAACTTTAGGTAACGAATAAATGAATTATTCTAATTATAAATGTGTGATCCAACACTTTAATCTAAGATTAGAATTCCACAACCAACCAACCAAACAACTAATGCAACCATCAACCAATTAAAAGCACCGATATCGTCTTATTAGTCCCAGATTCAGGGTGTTTGATCTGCTTCAGCGTCGTAGAAGCATATCAAGTAAATGTGCACCCTATTTGCATTTCATACAATACAAAAAATGTACACCCCACCTCACGCAGAGCTTTCCTGCGTTCCTTCTCCTCGCGTACTTGGCGCTCGAAAGCTTCTCGGGCTTTCTCATCTTTCTCCAGGTGCTTCTTGAATTCTAGTCTTGCTATGTGTCCCGATTTGGGTGGTCCAAGTATCCCTTCCGGGTCCTTCCTTCACACACGAAACAACGACTCAACAATGGCATCGAAGATGTTCAAAGAGATTTGAAAGCGGCAATACACCGATCAATTCGTCTGCGTTGTAATAATAGCAAAGAAGAAAACGACTTCTTACCCATCCTATGCAGCGAACTATGACGATCGAGTTTCTGGGTCTGTTTGATTTGTAACTCGAACATGGAGCAGCAAAGTTTAAGGTGAGAGAAGTGGCCATGACTGACCGGTTTTCTTATCCGTTGAGAATGGATGGAGAGAGACGGACTTCTTGAAGTCATCGATGGATAATTTCATTTTCCGAATAACCGGTAGGGACCGTAGGGCAATGGCTAGAAATTTTCCCTGCCGGATGTTTGGTGCAGCATTAGGTGCAGCATTAAGCCAAACAGTCGGGAAACAGCCGGAAATCAGGCCGAAACGACTGATTGTCAATCGTATTTGTTTTGATCATGGCTATCCAGAGTTGTCTCCTTCAAGGAGGAGCAGGAGAAAACAACCAGACCCAAGCGACCATTGCTCCGAAAACCTTCGTAATCGTTTTTCCTTCCTGTGTCAGTCAGTTTCTGGCCGTTTCCCGGCTGTTTGGCTTCATCCTGCACCTAAGATCCGGCGGGGGAAAATTTCTGGGGCAATGGCGCACCAAAGTTATATTTGCACTCGTCACCTTGTCAGTGTTGCCCCGACACATATCGAGTGGCTAAGCCAGTATTTTCGGACAGGAGGGGCACAATTTCCTAATTTTCGAACAGGCATACTCCATCAAACTCCATATTATCTGAAACATTTGTCCTAGGATTAGAAGGCTACATTCACAACACTCAAAAAATATATGTATAAAAAGTTCTTTGGGGAGGCAGCCCCCTTCACTATATTACTTTCTGGTTCATGACATATCTGTATAACAAATAGTAAATATAACCCTGTGGTTGACCAACATCATGAAATAATAGTGTTTTCATCCATTCCATTGATTACCACACTTTTTTTCTAAACCAAATTGATGCTGTGATGCAAGCAAAGTTAATTGTATACAACTAATTACCAGAAACTGTATTTTCATTGGATGTCATTCCACGCACATAAATGCCCTCAATAGTGTATACATATACATATTAGAATTAGACTATTTAAATACTTAATTGCTAGTTAGAAGAACAATGGAAATGCCACATTCAGCATTATTACATCACATGGCAATCACAAGAAAAAGCCATTCCACAAGTTTATATGAAATGCAATTACCAATACGATCATAATAGCCAGTGTTCGAGAAAGCGTTAGGCGGTCCCAAGGCGTTTTGGGACCGCCCAGCCGGTTGGGCAAAAAAAAAAATTAACTTTTTTTTAATTTTTTTTTTTGCAAAAAAAAATTCAAAAAAAAAAATCGGCCGCCCAGGACGCTTGGGCGGGCGCCCCGCTTGGCCGCCCAGCACCAATTCGGTGCGGCCAGGCTGCCCAGGCCGACAACTAGAACACAGATAATAGGAGAATATGCCCATTATACCTGACAACGGGTTGTTGATCAAGCTTAAGATCAATTCCTTCCAATCCCTTCTCCTCCACCTAAACTTCCCTAGGCTTTGCATCACCAAAGGGATTCACCTTCGGTTTTTGCTTTACCACCACTTCACTAGTCACGCCACGCCAAACACGCTTGAATGCGAGCTCTCCGACTTATTGTATTGAGAACTTGCAGGCCTACTTCCACCAGCCACCAAAGGCTGTTCCTTTTTTCCTTCGAGATCTCTGAATCCAACATTTTCCAATCCAAACCCTTTTCCGCCACCATATATGCACACGGTCAATCCATACATCAGATCTTCATCCACTACCATCCACTATTCCCAAGCATCGCCCCCTTAGATCTTCATCCAACTTTTTAATTTTTTTGTTGTGGGATGGGGTGGGGGGTCAGGGGGGCACGTGCCCCCCCTCAGGCCGGAGTGTCTTCGCCCCTGCACATACCCACACTAATATTAGTGTGTATGGCGTATGGGTCCATGTGAGAGAGGTGCGTTTCGTATGTACGAAACTTTTGTGTGTTGTATCACTCCTCGACTGTAGGGGTGCGGATATCCCATAATAGGCGACTGATCACCCGATGGTCAATTTTTTTCTATGCTCCACAAGGTCCTCTCTAGTGCCTGTGCTGCAGCGCGAAACTTGTAGCTTGGTTAATCGCAGGCAGCACCACGAATTAAAAAGATTTTTTTAAAAAAAATATTTAATATTAAAATATTTACCAAAAAAATATTTAATATTATTTCTTTTACACAATTATTTTTTACACCATTTGAATTTTTATAATAATTAAATTTATAAGTTAACTATATAGCAGGCATGAAAAATTTATTGAAATCAACCAATACTAAAAAATATATATCAAAATAAAATAATATTTATACAACTTCTAAATATATCAGGTTCTTCTTCTAATAAATTCAGATTATGATATATTTTTCATAAGGAATGCTTTAAAAATCTCTTGTGTCTCCAGCATACTATCATCGGTGTGAAAAAGAATATGTCGCTGAAAAATACTCGCCTCATGATTGTATTGCATCCTCAGTTGTGTTGATTGACCGATTGTACGCTGGCTAAGCCTGCGTAGAGAGTGACTCGTCATCAACTTTGCCTTGCAATTCTTGATGTATCCCGACACCAACTGATGTTAACCATTCTGTAGTCACTCGACTATGGTTGTTCGCCTTTTCAAATATTTCTTGTGCCTATATATTTAAATATTTATTAGATAAAACAAACATAATCTAACAAAATAAAAAACATACCGCAAGAGCCATAAAGAGCGTAAAATCAACTGGCACACAAACTTGCTCCACCGACCGAGTGCACGAGAGTGCAATATCTGCAGTTGTACAGCGAGGCCCAACTCATATAGTCATCTGTCCATGTACTTGTGTCCCATCTCCACTGACATGATGATGGAGGATGTGATGATAACGATTGTCCCAAATACCAAGATATTGGGTTCAATGTGGTGCCCAGTTACGCCTATTCTTTTCTGTTGCTTTGGCGTGCGTCATTGATTCACGTACAACATCCACCCCCTCTGGGATCTCCTGAGTCCAGCAAAATTGGTGAACGGTACGTCCACTATGTACGAACTCGACCATCCCAAAATAAAGGATGAGCTCATCGTACGTCCATAGCATACACTTCTCATTTGAAATACGACTCATCTCCTCGTCTGTATATGAGGTGGAATGAAGTTGCAAACCAACACAAGATAAATATTAGATAGAATTAATAAATTATAATTAATGATTATAGATGATAAAATTAAGATTATGTCTAATAGGAGTTAACAACATCAAGTGACATTTAAATCAATCGAACTCGATGTGACCCTACGTTAATATTCCTCATCCATGTCAAAACTCTATTCTCGAATACATCAGGAATGTGTGGGTGATTCCGTCACAGAGATGAATGATCTAACTCCAAGGGCTCGACACAATGATCCAGAAACGTGAATATCCCCATATTTGCAACAATTTCGTTGCGCCACCCACATTCTTCAAGTTTTCGGCATGAATCCTACACATGTTGTTGTACACGAAATATAGCATCACACTCCCATAGTTGTAGGTGGGAATCATCTCCAAATTTTCTATATACAAGAGCGTGTCCATATCTACCTTATACCACCAGTTACGATTAGGAAAAAGAATGCCCACCAAGATAAGGGCTATGACTCTCCGGGCAAAAACTGTACTGCTATCTAGTCGCTCTCATCAGTAATCTGTACATTTTCAAACTGTTTTCCAATTGTGTAAATCTTCATTTTCAATTCATAAGTATCGCTGAGATCAATATTCATGACGTAGTGTTGTTGCATATACGCACTAATACGAGGGAAAGACCATGATAGACAACTACCTAACCATGTAACTGGCGCCCCATTAATTGAGAGTTCCCATATCATCAACACATCCTGTAATGTGATGGACTATGCAATAGTACAAGAATGGAAATTGAAAGATGTTGTAGGATTCTTACAAGTGAAAGGACAGAAAATTTGGAATTCAAATCTAAAATTTCAGTTATGCCTTCAACGATCGATTTTCCATTCCACTTAACGAGACGACATTTTCTCATTCGTCTGGCATAGGATATGATGATCCACAAAGTACAGAGATAATTTGTAATGTATGTGGGAGTTGACTTCAGCACTCCGGTGTTTAACCACCAACAAACATACGTAGCATTATCTAGAGTCACATCTTCTGATCGAATCAGTATTCTATTATCTGAAGACAGTGTGTTGTGTATCATGAAGTATTGTTATAATTGTGATATACATTCATAAATTATTCTGAACATTACTAGAATAAGTATCTATTTTGATTGTTTCATAACAAACTAAATAATTTGTGTATTCTAAATTTAACATATTCAAATCATGGACCGTGGCTTCAGCCACAGGTATTATCCTAGTTAAAGATAAAAATAAAAATAATTATGTCTTTTAACTTACTTAGTGTCTATTTTGTACTACTTATTTTTTAGATTAATTTTTTCATTCTCTTTTTTTTCAGATTATTTCAAAATTAGTGTTTTAAAACTCTACTTCTGCTTCTCCTATTTTTTAAGTCAATTCACCTTTTTTGAGAAGTAGGTAGGAGACTACTTTTTTCCACTTCTACTTTTAATGACAATTTTGCAAATAATTCAATGAATTTACCTTCTACTTCGAAAGGAGAAGGAAGTTTTATCTATTTTTTTTTCAAAGATTTTGCAAACACTCTAAAAGTTCAAAAGGAGAAGGAGAAGGAGAAGGAGAAGGAGAAAGAGAATGAAAATGAAAATGAAAATGAGAAACAAAAAAAAATCAAGTAAAGATACAAAACAGACACTTATAAGTTTGATCTAATTTCAAAATTATCATGTTTATTTTTTAGAAGGAAAAAAAGTATGTAATGAGATACTTATTTTTTAGAAGTGTAAGTTCTAAAAATAAGAACAAGTAATTTGCGCAAAACAATCATTTTTTAAACAAATATACTTATAAGCACAAAAGTTTGGATGAAAGAGAATGAAATATTGCTCCTTTGCCATTGCTGATGAATTTGTAGGGCAAAGATGGAAAATTGGATTTAGGGTTTAGGGTTTAGAGAGAGAATTTAGAACTTAGAAGATTTAGAGAGAAGGCAGAGCAATGGAGGACGCCGACATGACTCAGAAGACGGAATTTCCGCCATTGCAGGAGGGACTCGCGGCCATCTCCGGAGTCAATGGTGCTACTGTTGATTCTACCCAGTCAAAATCATCCTGGGCTAACCCAGAGAAGAACCCTACTTCAGATCTGCCAGGGAAGACGGCACCGCCGAGTGAGCTGAAGCCCCTCTCTTTCAAAGACAAATTCTTACAGGGTCTCAAAGCCGCGAATCCTCAGGCACTCTTCCAGGGACTCCACACCACGCCCATCATCCTTACAGATCAAGATGTGCAGCACTCACTAGTTGATGGGGTCCCCACGGTGACCTTTTCAGCTGCGGTCCACCGCCAGATCTCGGAAAACTTGGGTTTTAGCCTAATCCTGAAGCCGCTTGGTCGCGATTTTAACTATCGCACCCTTTATCAGAAGCTGATGACGATGTGGAAATCGAAGGGCAACATTCATATCAAATTAGACGGCGAGGAGGACTACACTAATATACTCACCGACGACCCGTACTCTCTCTTAGGTCATGCCCTTACGATTATCCCCTGGGAGCGTAACTTCGACACGAAATCAAGTCACCTTTCTTCGGTGGCATTGTGGCTGCGCATCCCGGGGCTTCTGCCCGATTTCTTCCAGCTTAACCTCTTGAAGGCCATTGTGAAGCCCTTGGGGTTTTTTCTCAAAGTGGATGATCACACGATGGTTGCCGAGTGAGGCCAATTTGCGCGAATCGCAGTTAGAGTAAATCTCGAGCAACCCCTGGTACCCAATATTGTGGTTGATGACAAAGCATACAAGATACAATACGAGGACCTCCACAATATTTGCTTTGGTTGTGTAAATATGGCCACTCGAAGGACTCTTGCGGTTCTTCGAAATCGACCACACAACCAAAAGCCACGTCAAAGATTCCTCCTCCGGCAAAGCAAGCTTTGGAAAAGACCCCAACATCGGCCTCAGCATCAAAAGGTCCCGGGGAGATGCACAAGTCAGGGGGTAGTTCATCTCTCGCTGAACCCGGTGCTTGGATGATTGTGGAAAAGCCTAGACGCCGCATACAACCACCCCAATCGTCTCATTTTGGACCTCCTTCACTACCCGGTAAGTCTCTAGACTCGTCGTTTGCGTCATCCTCACGCTTTAATGTTCTTTCGCAGGGTACCGAAGTATTGGAGCCACATAAAACATAGCACCCACCCTTCAGCTACTGAGCCACTAAGCCAGCAGCTTCTAGCCTCAATCCAAGATGAAAAGTGGCCCTGGCGCAAAGCGGAAATCCAAAGCGGCAAAGGTGGATGTTGGACAGTAGGAGCTCCCAGTGGCCCCCCATCCTACATTGGACCATATCCCAGATGCTCCTTCCGGCGTCACTCATGGCCCCCAGCAATCCAGCTTCTACCAAGTCGGACTCTGCTATGGTGAATGTCGAGGGAGCCCTAGCTTGGGCCGTTGACCTGACGGTTGGGACAGGTCAACACTCGCGTGTATTGATCAACCATCCTCACCCCGGGAAGTCAAGTATCACTCAATTCACCGATGGTAACACGATGGAAATTGACTCAGGGCCACAGGCCCCAAAAGGCTTCTTTGTTGGTCCCAAGGGGAGATTAAAATTTAAAGGGACCCCGGGACAGGATGATATCATCGACTTCACGGAACTAGTTGCCCCCGATGGCTCTCCGCTTTTTGAGGATGCAGGATCCGCATCTCCGGACATGGAGCTCCTGTAGGTCTTCTTCGCTTCCCCATCCTTTACTTCCATACTTTATTTTTCGTTCCACTCATTTTTATGTCTACCACGACCTTGATTAGCTGGAATTGCCAAGGTTTGGCAAATTCCACTACTATTTCTACACTACTTTTCCTTGTTCAAAGCTACCAGGTTTCTTTGGCGATCATCCTTGAACCGCGTATCAGCAATGAGGCAGCGGATTGGGTCATCAAAGCAACAGGGTTTCACTCCTCGCACAGAGTTGAAGCGATAGGCTTCACAGGTGGGATTTGGGTGTTGTGGAAAGACAATATCCAAGTCCGCATACTCGAGAACAACTGGCAATTCATCCATGTCCAAGTGGTCACACGCGATGGAGGGTCCTTTCTTTGACTGCGGTGTACGGTAGCCCACAGGCTTCCACTCGGCGTAGTCTTTGGGAGGGTCTTTCCGCCATTGCCCCAATCAATATCCTCCCTGTGGTTGCTTCTGGGCGACTTCAACGCCTTTACGTCACCCATGGAAAATCTGGAGGTAGGCCATCGTTCGGTTGTCATCATTTCAGATCCTTCATTGAGTTTGCGCGTTTGGTTGATGCAGGTTTCACCGGGTCACGGGTCACCTAGAGGAGGGGCCTATGCCAAGAACGGCTTGACCGGGTCCTGTATAACCAAGCAGCTCAACTCTCTTTCGATCAAATAAAGGTGAGCCACTCGGCTAAACTAGCGTCTGACCACTGCGCCCTGGTGGCATCTCTAAAGGGAGGGATTGCCCCGTCGCAAAGACTTCAAGCTTTTCGCTATCTCTCGGCCTGGGAGTTCCATGACAACTGGACTCCTTGGCTCAAACAAAACTGGAGACCTGGTACAAACCTCCATGAGCGCAAGCTGGAACTCCGTCTCCGCTCGCAACTGGAACAGATATTAACACAGGAATACGAGCTCTGACAACAGAACAAGCGGGCGTTCTGGATTATCCACGATGACCGCAACACTCTGCCTTTCACTCCCTGCATAAGACATCCAAGAAGACAAAAATCCTGACTAGGATCCAACTTTGCCCAGGAGTTTGGACTACGGATAGGGAGATCATCGCAAGAGGGATCACCTCCTACTTTAAGGCACTATATGAATGCGAGATTCCCGGTCGTATAGACCCCTTTCAATCTCGTGGTATGTTCCCTCACTTATCATCATCTTCAAGGCTCCTTCTCTCTCGGGAAATATCCATGGAGGAGGTCTATACCGCTGCCTTCGACATGAAACCACATAAGGCGGCCGGTCCGGATGGGTTCTCCCCTAGCTTCTTCCAACATAACTGGGATGTTGTTCATTCGTCAGTGGTTAACATGGTGCAAACTGCCTTTGCCTCTGGCTCGCCAGATCCCCTGCTCAACCGTGGTACCATTGTATTATTATCCAAGGCCGACAATCCTATTGAGCCGGGTGACTTCCGTCCTATCACCCTGGTAAATGTTGTCGCAAAGATAATATCCAAGGTGGTAGCTAATTACCTCCGCAACGTAATGGATGTACTGATATCGCCTCATCAGACAAGTTTCATTAAGGGACGGAACATCGTTGAAAATATTGCCATTGTGCAAGAAGCTATACACGAGATCTCCCGTCCGAATAAGAGCAAGAAATGGATGATCCTGAAGATCGACCTTGTGAAGGCTTTTGATCGTATGAGTTGGCCTTTCATTCAGGATACACTTCTGGATGCAGATATTCCCCTCCTATTATCTGATATCATTATGGGATCCTTACGTACCAGCTCCCTTCAAATCCTTTGGGATGGATCTCTCGGCCAGAGCTTCATGCCTCAAAGAGGCATTCGCCAGGGGGATCCTGTTTTCCCGTATGTTTTCATCCAATGTATGGAGCGATTATCGCACCTGATCAACGTGAAGGTTGAGGATGGTTCATGGAGGCCGCTCCTGTTCGGCCGAACCCGGGTTCTGCTCTCACATGTAATGTTTGCAGACGATCTGGTCGTATTTGTTGAGGCAAGTGTTGACCAAGCCGCATTGGTTCTAAATATCATGAACCTGTTCGGTGATCACTCCGGGCAAAGGATTAACTGTGCTAAATCGAGTGTTTTCTTCTCGCCCTCTATTGACGATGATCTCAGACTCCAGATACAATCCGTGTTGGGATTTTCGGAGGTTCTAAAATTCGGAAAATACCTTGGAGCAGAGCTTATTCAAGGCCGGCAGCAGAGACTCCATCACGCCCCTACTATACAGAAGGCCAAAAAGAAAGTGGCAGGTTGGGCTTCCCGCAGAGTATCATTGGCCGGGCGGCTAACACTATGACAATCTGTGCTTGGCAACCTACTTGGATATATTACGCAGTCCACTTTATTGCTCAAATTCACTGCAGCAGACCTAGATCGGGTCCGCAGGAAGTTTTTGTGGGGCGGCGGAGATGCTGATCACTCCCACAGTTTATCTCTCTTAAATTGGGAAGTTGTTTGTCAACCGAAATCCAGGGGCGGCTTGGGCTTGCGGAAAATGCGCGAGCAAAACGTGGCCTTAATCTTAAAGTTAGCTTGGGATCTTATCTCTCCTGATGCCAAGCTCTGGAAGGATATATTCCTAGCTAAATACGATCTCCATGATATCTTACATACCATTCAATTGCCCAATGTCAGGGGCTCAGTGCTATACTCGTTCATCAAGAAGGT
>JAOYMZ010029217.1:0-16926 GCA_025802335.1 Pinguicula primuliflora | reverse complement strand
TATATATCCGAAATAAAATAAATGCCTATACAAATAAGGAACCAACTAACCAGATAAAAATACCATTCAGTGCAAATATCTACTAGTATACCCCGCAAATTTCTATCCCCGAGAGGTTCATACACAAATAACTACTATATATAATCTTATATATCTCTAACCGTAATATAACGTCCCAAATTCGTTCTATGAGAGCTAATGTCTGTGTCACCACTCATAACTGCCAGAGACATGTACCTGCAACCTCCTGACAGAGAGCGTGGCAACCATAAACTGTTGAACAATGATGTCAACCAACACTGCGAACCCACTCTGGTAAGTACAAATGAAGACATAAGAAAAAAAAATTAACGAATAATATTCAATTCAATAAGAAAAGATGGAAGATGAATACAACAATTTCATATTCATAAACCAATATGAAATATTTTACAATTCCATATAACTGTATGCAGAATGAGTTCGGGATATGGCGAATTTACCTTCGACGTAGTGGATGGATGGTTGACGGAAATACAAAGCAAGAATCCGGTGAAGAGTTGGGGCATTGAATTTGATGAAGAAGAAAATTAAATGGAGGGATGAAGGATCGATTGACGGGGGAAGAAGGAGAAATTAAATTTGATCAAGAAGAAAATTAAAATACAAACTTGTGTTAGAAAATCGACTCGCCTCTCTCTGGGCTCAGGCCTCGTGTGTGCAGGTGCGCGTGTGTGGATTAATATAATTAGGAAAGTGGGCAACCCTCATTAAAACCATAAGCCTATGGTGATGTGACCACATTGGGCTAAACCTCCATGGCCCCTCCACCCATGGGTATAACACTCCGGACTTACCTCCGGAAACAAACTCGGGCCTCAGTGGGCCAAACACCTACATGGGCCCCCCGGACTTACCTCCGGAAACAAACTCGGGCCTCAGTGGGCTAAACACCTCCATGGGCCCACCCACCCATGGGCACAGCACTCCGGATTACGCTCCGAAAACAAACTCGGGCCTCAGACTGCCCGCTCCGATACCATGTTAGAAAACCGACCCGCCTCTCTCTGGGCTCAGGCCTCGTGTGCGCAGGTGCGCGTGTGTGGACTAATATAATTAGGAAGGTGAGCAACCCTCATTAAAACCATAAGACTATGATGATTAATTATAGCCCACAATAATATTTATATTAGTATATTAAAACTTCTCTAACCATGGTGGGACAAATTCCAAATAATTACAACTCAACGCTCTTTTGTTAGATAGTGACTTTTGTAATTTGTATCACATTTTTCGTTGATGTTTTCGGATAATACGTGCGTGGGCTGCTGAATCAGCATGGTGGAATATATCTGTCACTATGTGTGTAGGTCGAGTGAAATAAGCGGTTCTATTAAACAAGCTGGTATTTATTAAAGGAAACCTGCCCTACTCCGAGTCCTAGGTCTGGGATGGGAATGGGATGTGCTAAAGGCTAGTAGAGCTGGGCCTAAATATAACCCTACATCTGCTATCGCCATTGTCATCCACAAATTAAATACAATACTAAACAAATCAGACTAGAATTGAAAAAATTTGAACAATTAGATTTGGATTGAATCATTCATTGGTAAGTGAATATGATACTATTTGATATATTATATCACACTAAAATGAGCGCTGCTATTATGTCTGAAAAGTCGACCGAATTTAAAATGAAAATCAAGAAAATGATGATTTTTTGCTCCTTATTAAGTACAGCAACACTGCCGGGGCCGGGGATAAAATCGTTATTTTGCGTCATTTTGGTCTGATTTTTCGGTTTGGCTGTACAAACAGCATTTTCGCACTAAAATTTGATAGTATGTTGGCAATATTTAATGAACACATAGCTTGACCCACACAATGATATTATGAATTATCCAATAATGCTGTCAATACATTTTTATTGTATTTTTTGTATCAAAATTTAATATTGTATAACATTTCTAAAATGCTTTGCATTGCAATAAGATAAATGGTGACAACATAGCGCTAAAATTGTTGTTATACATCATATTTCGTCATGATTTATTTTGTTGTTTTATTCCACTTGTCTGTATTGTACTATTTGTTTAACTCAATTACGTGTTCTTGTTTTCTTCTATTTTGTCCATTGTCCATGAGCATCGGCTCAATTATGAACCCAACAACATAACATTTCTGGCACAGTCAAGAAACCCTAATCAGCCAAACTCAGCTACAGATTGAGTTCATCACCATCTGGAATTCAATCGTAAAAGTATTCCACCACTGTTCCAGCCGCCCGCCGCCGCTGCTACGGTCAAATCCAAAGAGTAAGACTTGGTCTGATCCTCCACAATATGGCAGCAACCGATGCAGTCATAAAACCTGCTGGGATTTTCACGTGCTTCGGTTTGCTGGTTATATTTCTGTATCGATCGACGAGCTTCGTCAAATGACAGATGAAAGAACAGATTCGGAAAACTGTCGTTTTTTTTAATCGGTAATTAGGTTTGCCTTGTCTACAAGTTTAGCCACAATGTTTTTAAGTTTGGACGGAAATAAAACTTTTATACAGTTTTGTAATATCTGAAATGAAAAAAATATATATATATATAAAACGACGTCGTTTTACTACTCATACAAAATGTGTATAAATTTTTTTTGTATGACTACCATTGTTGTTTCTACGAGGAGTACAATGGGCTGGATTCTCTCGTCATATTTATGTTTATTGTTAATGTATTGTAATTGGTGAACTTGTACAGTGGGGGAGTGTAGGTGTATCGGTCTTAGAGGTGTACAAATGGGTATGGAGTAGTAAGAATATCTGAACCCGGACCCAATAAATTAGGTTTTGAAAAAAGGTACCGAACTCGATGTCGGGTACCCGATATCCGGTCCTGACAGGTATCAAGTACGGTTTCGGGTAATACCCATTTTTTATTTTTTGTAACTTATTGGGTTCGGGTTCGAGTTTTGGTTCGGATACCCGGACCGTTATGCCCAAAACAAAGATTTTTTTTTCTTATGGTGAAAAAACAAGGTTTTGAATCTGGCGTGACCAGTGTATTATCAGTAATTCCTACTGCCCTTTTCAACTTGTACGAAATAACTTTCTAAAGACGAAGACAATACAGTAGTGATCCAATAATGTACAATGATTTTCTTGAGTACACATATATGCATTCCATCAACATGAATATCAAAAGTTAGGTCATTGTATAATAGTTGTCATGATAACTATTCCCGATGTGAAAATACCTCTGTCGTAAATAGGCAATTTACATAAAACAAAAGATTTATCATCTGCAGATGCAAGAGATGAGTTTCAAGATCAATATTGATTATATAATAAATACCAGATGCGAAGATTGCAAAGACCAGAGAGTTGTTACCATATTCACTAACAAATCTCTTGAACCGAAAAAATAAACAAACTAGTTTCATTTACACAACATAAATATATATAAATGTCTCCACATGGCGATGATCAAGGAGTTAAAATAACACCAAGTAAAAAAAAGCTTAGTTTCTTAAGCTAAATAACCTTGTCCAGTAGTTCCCTAAATTCCACATCCCCTTGCCCCTTGCCCCGTAACAATGGCTTGAACATGAAATCTTGCTGGTGTAGTGGAGACTCTCTCTTAAGTTTTCATTTTTTCTTTAAATATAATTTTGGATTCCAAACATGAAATCAGTTTTTTTAAATATTTTTTCGGGTTCGGTGATTCCCCGAACCCAACCACGCATACCTGGACCCAGACTCGAAATATTTCGAGTCAAATGTTCAAAACCCGAACCCGATCAGAAAAAATCGATACCCACGAGTATCGGGTCCGGGTCTGGACAAACCCGAACCCGACGAGTATTTTGTACACCCCTAATCGGTCTTTTATTATTCTAACATAGCTTTTTGAAACACTCGAATCTAAATCTTTTGGAATATGGTCATAAATTTGTTTTCGGTTACCTAGGCACCAAAAAAATTAAAAACATATCAATATCTCTGTTCGAGAAGGTGGTTGGCTAGGCGTTGAACGATCGTCCTCCGCTCTGTCTGAATACCAGATTAGACCGCTTCACAATCATGTAAGTGTAGGAGAAGGACTAGTCCGGACCACTCCTCCTCCTTCTCTTTGCCAGATACCCGGGAAAACTATGGACGCCTAGGCCACCTTAGTACTTGCCAGCCCCTGTAAGGACAGATTTTTTTCAAGAGCAGAACCTATCCTACCGAAAATTGGGTTACAATGCCAAACGGTAATCTGGACCGTCGGATCTGTATTCGACGGTCGAGATTAAAGCAACTTTAAAATACAGCACGCGGGTCAAAAGAACAACTGGTTGATTGGATGAACCGTGAACGCTGTCCTTTGTTTCTCAATTAGGGTTCCCACTTCCCACAATTCTCCTACTACATCTGCGGCGGCGATTCCTCCGGCGTGTTGAGATTTGGGGAAGCTGATATCCCATGGCTCTGGCCGTTGAATTAACGCTGATGGTCCAGATCTCGGTGCCCCTCCCCTATTTCAATAGGGTCGCATACACGGTCCAGTTCGAAGGGATCCGCGTCTCGTACACGATCGTCCCCCTTTCGAAATCCGTATTCGAACCCGACCACACTAGAGCTGGACAGACGATGGTTGATTCTGGCACGCAGTTCATGTTCTTGAAGAACTAGTTTCTGAAACAGACGCGTGGGTTCCTCCGCCAGTACATGGATCTGTGCTACATGGTGGATCTGAAGAATCCAGTTCTCCCACCGCTGCCGAACGTTAACCTGATGTTTCGCGGCACGAAACTGAGCATTTCCGGTGAGAAGCTGCTGTATCGCGTCCCGGGATTGGCCCGGAGAATCTCGGTGTGTGCTGCTTCACGTTCGGTTTTGACCTGCGAGTACACATTTAAGTTGCTTTACGGATACAAATCCGACGATCGAGATTACAGTTCGGCACTGTAGCCCAATTTTCGGTAGGATAGGTTCGGTTCTTGAAAATAATTCCCTGTAAGGATACACATAAGTTTAAAGACCAACCAACGCAACTTTAAACCAAACCAAACCAAACCAAACATACCCAGTAAATTCCGCCCTCCCCAGAAACTTAAACGATATTATTTGTTTGGCTGAATCAAACGAATCAAATGGTGAACAAACACCTCCCACCGTTAGATTATAATATGTTGTGACTTATAAGGTTATTTGACAAACCAAACGGCTCATTTGTGTTTAGATTCTAAATTGCATTTGCTTCATCCTCATAACTCACCCAACTCATCCATCCAGCACACAGCATCTCAATATTTGCAATTTTGTTGTGATGTGGTCAAAGTTTCCTAATTTATGCAACATGGTTGATGTCCTATTTTTGAATTGGAATCTTTGATGTGTGTGATTATAGATGGATGAACGTGAGAGCCTGACTGAGGCTCCCCTTCAAAAAGTTGCCTGCATCGGAAAGCTACTTGTTGGGGTCGGCTTAGGATCCAAACATTGATCGTCTCCTTCAATATCTATCCTGATTCCTGTCACATAACCACACAAAAGTGAAGTTTGCTGCACGACACACGATACCGAATCGTACGGCTACTGAACCATTTTGGACGCAAGGAAGATTGAGATTGGATGATGGGGGCATCATCTCATCATCACGAACAAGAACAAAATAAACACAACCATGGATTCAAAATACAAAATAAGGGATAATTAGAAATGATGCTGTCTTGATGGCACCTAATTGTTATAAAATATAATATAAGCTATATAGGCTCAGGTCATGTGTGCCCTGCTAGCATTAATTGTTATAAAATATACTAACTTATATAACATTGTTGATACTTGGCCCAACACACGTATAATGTCCAATTGGATTAAATCTCATTATTCAGAAGATATTAGAAACAATCATCGAGGGGCGAATTTGTGCCAAATCTCAATTTCCCATAAACAATTTTGTGACGTAGATTGTTCGCTCTGATAACATATTCAAACGGTTTATCATCAATTCATAAAATATCCCCCCTCCCCCTAAACCCTAGAAAAATTGCATTGCCTCATACCTTAACTCTAGAAGCAATATTTTCACACTTAGGCAACCAACCACTAATAACTATCTACCTACTAGCACCTACTAGTGCTGCTGTGCTGATGGAGACTTGCTTACTCCCCAAGTTTGAAATGTATATTAGGCTTGTCCAAGGGATATGCATTGAATTAGTCACTGCATATTATACCGTGTGAATTTATCACTATAAGATTGATGTGGTGGAAGGGAAGATGTTTAACACTTTTATACGAGTCCCATGATAATATTTAAGTGACAGCAGGCTCCCTCTCTTAAGTCCAAGCCCTAATTTTGTTTAATGAGTGAGATTTGTGAAGATCTCCAACTGAATTGTTGGTCCTAAAAAGCTTGGTACCCACGTTACCCTTTGCAACCCCATCACATGAGTGCTGATGCAATTGGCGTGATTGTCAGAAGGTAGGGGGCGTCATCGGGATTTGACACATTTTTACGTGCAAAAAGTACAACAAACAGCGCATCCACAAATCCCGATTGTGGGTATTTATTTAAAGTCTGTTTGCCTGCATGAGAGAGAGATGTGGAGGAGGAAATAGATACAGGAAAAAGTACAGCAACACAGACAGAGACGGATGCCTCAGTGACTCTATCGCTGAGCCTATGGGACTTCATTACCTCATTGATCTCTCACGCATGCCTCGTAAGGTCTAGGCCTACCGGCTACCAACGGTTGGTCTTGGTCTAGGTCTAACGACAACTTGCAAAAAGGAAGATTTTTTTTTTTGGGTAAGTGCAAAAAGGAAGATTTGATACAAGATTTGATGGCGAAGATTTACTAGCTTACACTTGATGAAACATAATGTCGTCAGGTCATACTAGGGGTTGAGGAAGGGGCCGCCGCGACCCTAACCCTGTTGAGTTTGGATGATATGTGATGTGTCTAGTGTGCTGGGACAACAGAAACTATTACTCACTTGTTCTTTGAGGTTAGGTTTAGTAGCAAGGATGAGTAGAATATTGTAGGAGGGGATTTAGTGGGATGAAAAAATATATCCAGTGTTTAGTACGTAAGGTTAAATATGATTTTAGGAGTGTAGGATCAATTAAAAAGACCAATTATCCCCCAAATCCCATAGGTTTAGAAATGAAACTTAATCCATCCAAATTCACTTTTTTTCCAGGTCAATCGGGAAATTTTTTCCTAATTTGTTTTGGTTACTAAACAAAGGATATAGTGGGATAATTTTTCAAAATCTCACTATATCCTGTCTACTAAACTGGGCGCGAGTGTACACAATGATCGGAAGTGTGGGATGCACTTTACGACTCGATGGGAACTATTCCAAATACTGAACGTGAACCACTCAAACACTTGCAGAGCCATATGAAAAGAATAGGTGATCGCAAAGGTGCAGAATTATGGAAAACTTTATGGATGGCCAGTGTCTGGCAGATCTGGAGGGACCAAAACTGTATCCATTTTGATGACGAAAGCATTGAAAACACAGTGGAACATATCAAGTGCGAGGTATGGAGTTGGCTGCAAGCTTATGGTAAAGCTCCAGCAATATGTACATTGAATGACTGACTGCGAGATCCAGTAACCACTTTAAATTTACATGTAAAGCAAGTTCACTAGTCTGTGATGATCTGTTAGAGAGGTTAGGGGACCAATCCCAAAACGTTACATTTTGTACTGATCAGTGAATTTTTTTAATACAATCATTTACTTATAAAAAAAGATTAACCACTTTTCTGAAATTGAATAAACACACATACAAAATATCAAAAGTCTTATGTGCCGCACTCGCTACTTAATATGCGACAATTATAAGGTTAGTTACACATCTAGTCCAAACTAACTGGGCTCACATATTCAATTTAAGCCAAACGGCTAAAAATGGGGGAGATAGTCTCATCAAATCGGGATCAGGTGATGATCTTTCACCAGTACTAGACATATGCATCGTTCCTTTCGAGTCAAAGCTAATACAGTTTTGCTCTTATCATTGGTATCAAACTATATCTTGCCATATTGCCTACTTCCAATCATTCATTTAGTAGTATTGACTCTAAATGATGGCGACCTGGGGATAAAACATTTGGTGGACTTCAATGAAGCCTTGTTGGAAAAATGGGGCTGACATCTGTTGCAGAACCAGGACATACCATTATGGAAAGAGATTTTGGAATCAAAATATGGTGATTTTAACAGAATAATATGGTTTGAGAGTTCAAATCAAATGATATCTTCTTACTCAAGCTGGTGGCGTGTGGTGGTGAATCTTATAAGAAATGCTGAATAGTTGAGGAAGAACTGTAAAAGAAGGATAGGTGATGGTGCTGATACATACTCCTGGGAGGATTTGTGTGTCCCGGATACAGAATGTGTGACTTATATCCTATGCTATACATCCGGGCAACTAACAAATTTTCTACGACTTCACACAAGTATGATGACGGAGAATGGAGATGACAACGGACTGATCAAGTTTGGAAAATGAAGCCAATTTGCAACTACTACAAACATATATCGGAGCAATGGACATACAGGGGGATCAAATAGATAAATGGAAATGGACAATAGCAAGTTCTGATAGCTATACTGTAAAATTGGCATATTGTGAACAAAGGGTTACCTTGGGTCACCGTTTAACACTAAATCGGTATATGGCGGTCATGTGGAAGTCATTTTCCCCCTTCAAAGAAGTTGCACTGGCGTGGCGATTGCTGCTGGACCGTCTCCCAACAGTGGACAACCTGCAAGTAAAGGGTATGACTATAATCAATTTGGATTGTGCTTTATGTCACATGATCAATGAATCAACAAATCACCTCTTCTTCCTCTGCTCAGAAATGATTATCCTCTGGAATAAGTTGTATAATTGGCTGGGTTGTTCGCGGGTTACGCAACAACTGGATCTGTGGTCTAATTTTGAAGCGCACATGGCTTTGCTCCACCGAAAATCAGAAGACAAAATCTGGTCCACGATTTGGATTGCCACAATCTGGCAACTGTGGACGACAAGGAACAGGTTGTTGTTCGATCGAGTAGAATTCGAACTAGAGGGCATTCTGCAATGAATCAAACTAAAACTTTGGGAAATCTTTCGTAATCTGGGTCTTCTGCATGGTTATTCTTATGCAAATTGGGACAAATTTTCCAAAAGCTGCCTGGGTTTGCATCTACGGTAGGTAGACATTGAATGTAAAAGGTGGAGGGTGAGAAACATTTATATCATTGCCTTGAGTCTTGCTTTTGTTTGTAAATAACGTTTCTTGATACAATTGAAATCGTTGCTTTGCTAAAAAAATTCATTTAGTAATATTTAAAAAATTATGTCATAAAATGTAAATACAGGAGACAAAGCAAGTTGATATTGATCAAAGGACACCTGAACTAATTTGGAAGCATACAAACATTGAGTAGCTTATCTGGAGGATTGTTATGCACTTGGGACATTGGATGTTTCAAAAAGACCAATTGCTGGAAGGCTCGAACATCATTGCAATATCTGGAGAATGGAGTGGTCAAAATGGGCAAGTTATGCTAAAAATCTTGAATATTTACTCTCTTGTCTTATTGCAGAAAAAGAAAGCTATGACATGCATATTGCAAAGGGTGAGATTGGAACCTAATGTAGTGTGGTACATATCTGGAGACTTCAACGCTATACGAAATATGGAGGAAAGAAATGGAGCATCAACTTCAATTGCGAGTGAGCTATCAGAATTCAATGCATTCATAGAAGAGTCTGGCTTGATTGACTTGCCTTTGCTTGAAAAATCACACTTATTATCACCCTGTAGGAATATGATCTAGTCGTATCGACAGGATTCTAGTGTCTAATTAGTGGTTAAACTTGCGGCCACACATTTCTCAAATGGCGATAGATAGGAAATCGTCTGATCACTATCTTTTGGTATTAATAAATGATATGATGAATTTGGGCCCTAAACTATTTCGAGTGTTGGACGCATGGTTTCAACGTAAGAATTATAACATTCTCTGTGAGGCAACCGTGTGGTGAAAAAAAAGCCACGGGGACCAAAGGATTCGTACTACAACAAAGGATGAAGCAACTCAACGAAAAATTGAGGACATGGTGCATAAAAAGGTGAATCCTCTAGACTCTAAGACGGAGACATTCACCTTAACTGCAGATGAATTGAAAGTGAGAAGAGAAGCTGAAGTGGAGGTGAAAAAATGAACAGAATGCTAGACATTTTGTCGTATCTGAAAGCCAGATCTAAATGGATCATGGAAGGAGATGGAAATACTAAATTTTTTCATGCCTCTGTTAAAAATAATCGCTGCAAGAATACTATTAAGGGAATGGTGATAGAAGGATCATGGACTCGAGATGTTCCTATTATTAAACAGTGCATACACGAGGGTTTTGAGAAGCATTATGAGGAGGAGAATAATGTGAAGCCTACTGTGAAGTCAGAACAAAATCTTGTGGTAACATTAGAGTATAATCTGATGCTACCTGAGAAATTTACTAATGAAGAATTGCATACTGCCATAATGAAGTGTGGGAGTGGAAAGAGTCTGGGTCCTAATGGGTTCAACTTTAAATTCCTAAAACATTTCCGGTAGCTCTTTAAAGAAGACATCCTAGACTTCTTTAATGAATTATGGAGGGATGGACAACTAGCCAAATGTTTGAACAACACTTTGGTAGATTTGGCTCCTAACTAGTAAATACTCGACCCCGAACGGAATTACTGACTTCTGAACTATTTCTATGGTGGGACCAGTGCATAAGTTATTGTCTAAGGTGCTTTATATGAGATAAAGCAAAGTACTATCTATGATCATTGCTTGTACCCAAACGAGGTTTATTTCGAAGAGATACCTAATGGATAGTATCGTGTTGACAAGTGAAGTTATCCACGAGACTAAAAAGAAGAAGAAGAAATACTCTATACTGAAAGTAGATTTTCAACATGCTTTTGATAGCATACATTGGCACTATTTATGGACTCTAATGAAATCAATGGCTTTAACAGTAGGTAGATAATGATATGGATGAAGGGTTGTGTGGAATCTGTTTATATATTGATATTGGTGAATGGAAGTTCATGTAGTGAATTAAAAATGGGTAGATAACTTCGGCAAGGAGATTCTCTCTCCTTATTACTCTTTGCAATTGCTGTGGAAGGACTATATCTCTTAATCTCTAAAGCTACTGAACAGGGAATGCTGGAAGGATATAAAGTAGGTGATCAAAACATTGAGATCACCCATCAACAGTATGCTGAGGACACTATCCTATTTGGTAATGGATCTATGACTGATGTTAAAGCTATGAAGCGGATTTTAAGGAAATTTAAGTTAATATCTGGCTTGAAAGTTAACTTCAAGAAAAGCAAGCTAATCTCTGCGAATGTAGAAGCAAACAGGAAAGCAGAACAGATGGTTGTATTAAGGTTCAAAGTTGACTCAATCCCGTTTGTTTAGTTAGGAGTTCACGTAGGAGCAAACCCAAGATTGGAAAGAACTTGGGCCCCTGTTATTGACACTCTGCAGAAAAGGTTGACAGGACGAGAAAAGAAGTACATATCATTTGGAGGGAGGACCACACTCATTAAATCAGTTATTACATCAATACCCCTCTATTATCTCTCTGTATACAAGGCACCAATGGGTATCATGCAGCTGATGACACCTATAATAAGCAAATTTATATGGGGAGACGCATTAGCAGGACCAAGGAAAATTAAATGGGTTAGTAGGAAGGTGGCGTGCAAGCCAAAGAACAAAGGGAGACTTGGTGTTAAAGATCTACAATAATTCAACAACTCGCTATTAGGCAAGTGGGGATATAGACTGATATCTGACACATAAGGATTGTGGATCCTAGTCCTGGACTCACTATATGGTCCTAC
Organism: Pinguicula primuliflora; assembly: GCA_025802335.1. Classification (NCBI taxonomy): domain Eukaryota; kingdom Viridiplantae; phylum Streptophyta; class Magnoliopsida; order Lamiales; family Lentibulariaceae; genus Pinguicula; species Pinguicula primuliflora. The sequence continues at coordinate 5,047 of JAOYMZ010029217.1, read as the reverse complement.
AGGGCCAGCAAGAAGAGCAAATCTCCATTCACCGATACGGTGGAGTGATATAAATAAGCATGTATTATCCATGCAATGGTTCCAGTCATGCTTAAAACACAAGGTGGCAAATGACACTAGTACTAGATTCTCGCAAGATGTTTGGATAGGGGAGACTACATTTACAGACCGATTCCCACATTTATATCAGAATGCAGTAGATAAACAGGCCACTATAGCGAAAAAATGAAGAGTTGATTTTGTCTGGAACTAGGCATGGCTATGGAACCACCACTGCGCCAATGAAGAGTTGTAAGAATTTAGTAGATTGCTATCCCTTCTGGATCAGGCACCGCAGCCAGCAATGCAGGAGGACTCTTGGAAATGGAAAACAGAAAATCTACTTAAACATCCTACAGGCAAAGTATATGTGAGGCTAATGGAGGAAGAATGGGCGAATAATGAAATCTCTGAGCCATCAGCTAAAAATTTGAATAAGATTGTACATGCCAAGATATCGGGCTTTGCATGGAAGCTCGTTTACATCTGCAAATATCCAGTGTCCCCTATGTCCGGAAGAACAAGAAAGCATCACTCATCTCATTCTCCTTTATCCAGTTTCAAGAAAGGTATGAACATTGTGCTTTGATTGGCTTGAAATACGAGTTGCAATGGCAACACAATGGCAGTGGGAAGAGTTGATGAAATTAGCTTAGAATCATACATTTCCCTATGCAATCAAGGGAATCTGATCGCTAATTTGGCAGCAAATGTTGTGGGAACTATGGAAGTTGTATTAAAGCGAAATAGTAAAGAACACAAGATATTTACGTGATTGGGCGAATTGCCTACTCCACGGGAAGAGCTTCTTCCACTTTGTTTCTTGTGTTTTTCTGATGATTCTTTCTCCATGTTTTGCGTACATATATAGGCACTCTCCTCAAATCCCACAATCCCTACAATCAAGGGATTCACATAAGGAAGGGATTTATAATTATCCCTTTCTTATTTACATAGTCAAATCTTAACACTTCCTCTCAAATTAGGTGGTGGGTATTCAACTCCTAACTTGAATAGCACATCATGAAAGACTTGCCCATTTATGGCATTCGTCAAAATATCAGTTAGCTGATCTTCAGATCTCACGAATGAAAGTGTCACAATGTTGTCCTTAAGCTTCACCTTGATGAAGTGACGATCAATCTCAACATGCTTGGTTCGGTCATGTTGAATTGACCGCCTTGTTATCACACATTAGGGGGCACACGCCTTCAAGCGGAAAACCTAACTCCTTCATTAGCTTAATAAGCCATAAGATCTCTGCTACTCCTTTAGCAATCCCTCTGAATTTTGCTTCAACACTAGACCCTCAACCCAAGGTTCGGCGCCATAGGTGTGTCGGCTGGTTTACACTCCAGCAATCCAGTCTTAGCAAGAAGGTCCAAAATATACTTCCGCTGCGAAATATAGATCCCATGTCTAGACCGTATTACTTCGATCTCGAGAAAATGCTTAAGCATCCCATGGTCCTTCATCTCGAACTCACGAAACAGATCCTCAGCTCCCCAATCTCATCAACATCATCCCCTGTAATCACCATGTCATCAATATAGATAATGAGACATGTAAGACCTTGGACTCATCGCTTCAGAAATAGAGTATGATCTGAATTACTCTGCATATATCCACATCTCTTCATGAATACCATGAATTGTCCAAACCAGGCTCTGGGTGACTGCTTTAATCCATACAATGCTTTCTTCATCCTGCATACCTCATGGGACTGAAAATCAGATGAAAAACCAGGTGGTGGTACCATATACACCTCTTCAGATAGGTCTCCGTGAAGAAATGTGTTCTTCACATCAAATTAGTGAAGGTGCCAATCCAGGTTCACAGCTAGTGAGAATAAGACTCGAATAGTATCCAGTTTGGCCACAGGAGAGAATGTCTCTGAATAATCAAGTCCATACGTTTGAGTGTACTCTTTTGCAACCAGCCGAGCTTTGAACCTCTCAATTGTACCGTCTGCTTTCCTCTTGATGGTAAAGACTCATCTTCACCCAACAGGCTTCTTCCCCGAAGGTAGATCACACATCTCCCATGTTTCACTATTTTTCAGGGTTCTCATTTCAACTTCTATCACCTCTTTCCATTCCGGAACCTCCAATGCTTCTCTCTCATTGCGAGGAACATCCTCGCTATAAACAGCTGTCATAAATGCTTGAGCTGACTCGGACATACTCCCCCTAACAATGTTAGCGATCGGGTATCTCTTGGTTTTTGGATCATCCTCAGGTGTAAATCTCTTCCAAGGAATACCTCGGTTAGTCCTCTCAGGTAAAGTCTGAATAGGGATCATTGGGCGAGGTGAGCATGCATCACTATAAGTATCCACAATATCCACAGAATCAACAATATCAGAGGGTGGTACAATATCAGAGGGTGGTAGTGTACTTACCGGGCTATCCATCGGAGAGGACGCTTGAGGTGGCCCTGTTAGGTCTGACCGTATCATATCACCGTCGTGTTCCAGAGCGAGTGGTACTCCTGACTCATGGTCTGGCGCAGGTAGCCCTTGTGCGTGAGGCACATGAGATGACGAGTCTGGGTTTGAGCTGGTTGACAGGGGCAACGATGCTTGAGGCACCGTTGGGGATGATTGTGGCGACTCGCTGAAGGAAGGGCTCGACCAATCAAGGACGTCATCAGTGTTACCTGTCTCCTCCGGACGCCTTGATTGAATAGGTGTATGATAGAAATACTCACTCTCAACGAAGTCACAATCCATAGTGACAATCACCCGCCTTGTAGTCGGGTTATAGCACCTGTATCCCTTCTGGGACTTCTGATACCCCACAAAGACACACTTCTCTGCACAAGGATCGAATTTAGACCTACTGGCCTTCGGAACATGAACATACATAGAGCAACCGAAAACTCTTGGAGTCACAGTCAGAGGAGGTGGGACCTGAGAATGTTCAGACAAAACCTGTTTAGGTGTCCGAAAATTCAAATTTTGAGTGGGAAGCCGGTTCCCAAGATAAGTAGCAGTAGAAACTGCTTCAGGCCAAAAACTTATGGGGACTTTAGACTCAAACATCAGGGCACGTGTTATTTCAAGTAAGAAACGGTTTTTCCGTTCGGCTCCACCATTTTGTTGGGGGGAATAAGAGCAAGTTGTTTGGTGTAGTATCCCAGTTTGAGAGCAAAAAACCCTCATTTGTTGGTTCACGAATTCCCCCCATTATCCGACCGAATGATTTGAATTTTGGTATGAAATTGAGTAATGATCATGCGATAAAACTGGGAAAAAAACGTCAGACACCTCAGATTTCTGACAAAGACAGTATATCCAAGTCATCCTAGAGCAATCATCAATGAACAAGATAAAATATCGAAATCCTTGCCCCCCAACTGATGGAGAAGGGCCCCAAATATCAGAATGGACTAATGAAAAATTATTCGGAACACGAGTATTAGAAATGGGAAACGCATGTCTATGATTCTTAGCCAAAATACATGTCTCACAATACAAGGGGGTACTAGAGGCTTGAGGAAATAACCGAAGATAGTTATGAGATGGATGATCAAGACGTCAGTGCCACAGCCAACTTTGAGTTTGGGTAGAACCATGAGTCAAGAGCGTCCTACCCGGCATCGAGTCCACTTCGTCAAAATAATACAGGCCATTCCTCTCGGTGCCACACCCAATAATCCTCCTCGAACGGATATCCTGTAATACACAGAACGAAGGGTACATCATCACAATACAATTAAACTCCTTAGAAACATGACTGATAGACAGTAATTTGTATGATAACGACGGAACATAGAGGCAATTAGATAGTCGGATAGATGGCAAATATCGATAACGCTTGCCCCTTTCACAGGAGCAATTCACCATTAGCCATCTGCACAACTGTTTTCTTCGAGGCTTGCATAGACACAATATCCGAGAAATCTTATGTGATTGTGTCGGTAGCTCCACAATTAAAAATCCATTTCCCATTTTTCTTCTCATATGCCTGATTAGCAATATTTTTGCATCTGGGTTGTAAACTAGGCCCTGTAATTTTTTTCTCTCGACCCGACTTCTTTTCCATTCGGCCCTGCACCACTTTTTTTCATCCCTGTACATAAATTGCTTGGCCAATCCTCATGACAGCCCAAACTCCCGTCAGAATTCGGCCCAAAAAACTCAATACAAAAAAACTTCGGTCCGGTTAATTGTGAGGGACAAAAATGGGATTTCACAGGAAGGAATTTTTTTTACCTGGTCGAGTTGTATCGCAGATTTCATTACCTCCGCCTTCTCCTGTTGTGAGGTTTCCCTATCCTTCTGTTCTTCCCCTGCCAACATTTGCGACGGACGCCCCTGGTTCGTCGGCCGAATTCCCATCCAGCGCCGCAGCTGTGCGCATCCTCGCTTTGGTCCTCCCATCTTTTGCTTGAGCCGGTAACATTCTGATTTTATATGACCTAAAATGTTGCAATATTCGCATCTGACATTGGGCCGAAGAAATGATGGCTTCGTCGGAAACAGGTTGTCTGATCGTCGTGGAAATTGCGAGTTTCTGCCTTTAATTTGACGGTTCACACCTCCCTCCTGTCTGACAGTGAGTCCCATACCAATTTCTAAACCCGGTGATGTTTCTGGCATTTCGGAGGCCACTGTGGGTTGGAGAATCACCTTCCTGGTGGCTTCCCGTCGGACAGTCGCATATGCGATTTCAACTGAGGGTAAAGGATTCATTTTGAGCAGATCTCGAACAATTGGTTCGAATTCACCATTTAGTCCCGCGAGGAAGATGAACAATCTGTGTTCTTCTTGAATGCGATTGAACTTTTCAATGTCATTTACTGTCTCCATAGGGTCGGGTCTTAACCGGTCGATTTCTAGCCAGAGTGAAGAGCACTGGCAGTAGAAATCTTCAATGGTGTCCTTCCCTTGACTCAAACGATCAGCCCTAGTGATGAGATCAATGATCTGAAGGCTGTCTTCTCCTACGGTAAATGTCTTCTTGAGTATCTTCCATAGCTCATAGGAATTGGGGTAATGGGCATA
>JAOYMZ010029206.1:0-16931 GCA_025802335.1 Pinguicula primuliflora | reverse complement strand
GGCTGAACTATCTCGTGGACAAGATCAATCAGGGAATGATCTTTATGCCTCCTCCCCCCCCCCCCCCCACACACACACCAAAGTGAACAATCATGGAACACTCTCTCTGTTTTGTCAAGAACTGGGTTGCTATGTTTATTCTGTTTTGTTGGGTGTTGGAATTATGTCTGTCTGTTTCTGCTGTTTTGTCAAGAATTGGTGAATCTGTCTGTTTCTGTTGGAACTATGTTGCTGTTTAATGAAATGTTTCTGTTTCTGCTTTCATATGAAATGTTTCTGCTGTTTTAGTTCATATGGAATGTTTCTGAAAATTTCAGGTCAGTTCTGTTTCTGAAAATCAGAATGGGAGACGAAAGTTTCACTTCAGAATGTTGCTGAAAGTTTCTGAAAATCAGTTCTGTTGTGTTGTGTTCGAATCATGCGTTTTTTTTGTTTAATTGGATTGATTAGGTGGGGAATGTTGATATGGATTCAGTTTCGTACGAGGGGTATTTCTGTCTTTTCGCCTTCATTAAACTGTTCAATCAGCCCTAATCCACCTCACAGTAAGCACACGGAACAGTAACTAACGCTTTCAAAATCAACATCGAGAATCCGTTTACTGCATCTGATGTTAAAATCTCTAACGCTCGAAATCAATATCAACCTGAAAACCGTAAATCCGCAGTAAATGGGGTCTTATGTGACTCATCTAATCTCTGCCATCAGAATGACAAATCAATGAGTCAGATTAGAATTGAGCACAACAATGTTGAGCACCTGAGAATTTATCATATCCCGACCACTCCTATTCTAAACATCATGTGATCTGATCTGAGTTTCTACACATAACACGGTAAGTTTCTCAAACCACGCTTTTGGGGGCCATTCAATACGTACAATACCTTATTCAATTAACATGCTTCATAAGGCCAAAGTTAGTTTTTTTTTTTGGTAAGTATAAAGCTAAAGTTAGTAAAAATATCATACACCTATTATAAATAGAAAAAACAACCAGTATATAATAAACCCAAAATCACTTTTTTTTAAGCCTACAAATGAAATAGCATCACTTTGTACAAGTACCAAACTTGCTCTCTTTCATGAATGTAAAAATCAAATCATAATATCATATTTCTCTCTCTCCCCGAACATATAGAGGGTGGCTTTGTCCCTGGGTCTTGAGGCGTCCTCACATTACAATAACAAGCTGACTACTCGCCAGCTCTCGACGTGTGTGCTCTCCCAAGGTGTGAACATCCTTGGACGTTCACAGGAGTGCATCCGTGGGAGCACAAATGGAGCCACATTTGTATAATCATAAGCAATAAAGAAGACTAACTGCCTCTTGTCACGATCCCGAGAGCGATACCGAGTTATCAAGCCGATGTGTTCCGTATCTTTCTAAACCTGGTGAACTCCGTCTTCCACTTCCTCTCATCTCTCAGAAGAGTGGTTCTTCTTCTTGCGAGCTATGGTGACCGATAGAATGTAAATACAGGAAATAAGACAATGAACACAATGTAAACAGAGAAGTTTTTCATTCAAGATGCTAGAAATTGTAACGGCTAGAACATAAACCAGTCAACTGCGGTCTGACTTTTCTTAGACCTAACGAGCTCTTCTAGTATAAACGAATAGGTCTTGATTGCTGGTGTCACTGCTGGACTCGTCACAGCCTCATGCTTGCAGCACTTGACAGTGAACGACGCCACTCTTCAACTCACTCCTTCCAGCAATACTGGACCATAGATTTGTGAAGATATTGTTCCTGAAATGGCCTTTACCAGCAGTATTTTCCCAAATCCGTGGGTTGCTCTCTACTCGTTTATCAGGGTATGACACATCAACCATGCTGATGCTCATATCGTTCCTAATTATACAAAGCTTTCCATTTAAGGGTACAAGAGCAGCAGCTCTAAGAGCACGAGAATTGCCCAGATGGAGTTTACTGTCCATGAATCTGCTCCAAGAATCTGTCCCTTCGTCGTATACTCTCAGCTTACATCCATCCCGACAATCTATTGCATAAAGCTTTCCATTCATGGAGATGCATGGGTTGCGCCACCTAGCGACCATCCCATCATTGATTGGACTCCACGCATTTGTTTCTGGAGCATAAGCTTCGCTATAGTCGTTGGTCCAACCTCCTTTTAAAAATCATTTGCCATCAAATACCACCCCAAACACTGGCACCATTGCTCTGCTCATCTCGGCAATAAAACTCCAACGGTTTCTGTTGGGGTCATAAACTTCAGCTGAACCAGTTTGTATCCCGTCACAATATCCGCCAGCAACATAGAGGCAGTTGTTTATGACACAAGAAACACAGTGGTACCTTCTACGGAGCATGTCAGGTGCCCTGCGCCATTTATTTGTCCGTGCACTATAAAATATCACTCGTGGCATAAGTCCCTTCAGTGGATCTAAGCCTCCAAATAAGTACAGGTGACAGCCACTAAGAACAGCAGAACCAAATCCAGAAGCAGCGATATACTCTAGTGGAACAGGAGGAAGAGGCTGCCACATTTGGTAAGTCGGATCAAAAGCATGCACAGAAATCCTTTCATCACGGTCTCTTTTTATTACATATACCCATTCCTCTGCCATACCAAGACTTTTCCTGAGAGAATAGAAGAAGTTACCAGAAAGTAGCTGAAACCACCTCTTGCACACCAGGCGAAGCTTATTGTGCTCTATACGGGGGACTCGAATTAGACAAACAATTGCAAGATCATCTGGAAGTCCTGGTAGAAGTGGTGGATGCACCTCGGTCCTCTCCCTGCGGGAGTTTTCATTCTTGTGGGCACGAGGATTAATATTGGGTTGGATACAAAGTTTGGATCCCGGGATATATTTACTCGCCCCAACCACCGTTTTTAACCCCGAATCAACCTTGCAACAGCATGACACAGAATCAACCTGCAAAAGTTTCCATGTCATGAGACATACAAAATGGTTACTGATTCATTCCTATAATGAGTACTGATTGCTCACACCATAGCTGTACGAAAACTAACAAAGTAGATATATGCCTGCTTCTGCGAGAAGTCATACAAACTTCTCCATATGTTCTCAGTTCTAAGATTACATAACACCAACCCTTCGGTTCGTGTGTTGGACACATTTTTATGCTGACATAACATATGAGCCCGGAATATATAAGTTGCAAACTTGTTCATACTTCCCCGAACTTACGGTTTACCTCGAATAACTCTAAATCTCTTCTCTCCATCTCCAATCAATTCGTAAGTTTATAGTTCAAATTTCAAAAGAATTTGGGATTCAAATTCACTAATGCACATGAATTTTTTTAAGAAAAATGTGTCTTCACCACCGAAAAGAGCTGAGCTCGTCGTCATTTATTCCAACAATCTACAGGCAGCAAAATATGAATTTTGGATGAAACTAGATTTGGGAAAAACATATCTGACAATCACACTCAGTGTTGGATCAAGTTACAGACCTTGGAAAACAATAACTTCAACACACAGAAACAAATAAGAATGAAGTAGAAAAGAATAAGCGTGCTAAACAAGCCCGATTCGAAGAAGAATCCAATTAATCATAAACGGGAGACGCACATTACCGAGAATCAAAGTCCGGCCGACACAAGAAACCCACTAATCGAACTTTAAATTACCAGGGGAAAAGGTCAAGGATCAGATTGCACTAACCAGTGGAGCATGAAGTCTGAAAACCCTCTGTGCATTTGCAGACCTCTCATATGCTTGCTCCATAAATTCCAGAAACGGAGCCTTAAACAAACCCTTTCTCTCTTCTAGAGCTCAGATCAAGAACACAAAGGCACCAAATTTTGAAAACCCAATTCACAACACGATAAGTGAAAAGCAGTAACCTTTAACAAGCAAACCCTCCAATCCCCGACGTAATTTGCTTTTTCGGGTTCCCCTTTACAACCTACGCAAATGCAAACAAGAAAACAGCAAGCTTTGCGCTCGGTAGTCAGGAGCATAGACCCACTTCAAAAACGTGAAGTCCGTGCAGTAGCTTGTTGCACCCCGATGTCTCCTGCAATAGCATTTCTGTGTAAAATGTGGGTAGGCTTAGGTTTATAAAATAAAATATTATAAAATTGAAAACTATCAATATTTTTATGTTTCTAAATAGAAATTACAAAAAAAACTCAAACACACAAGAAGAGAAGAAGAGTCCCGTGGAATAGAAAATTCTCGAACCACGTAAAAATTTGTGTTCTTTTCATACAAATCATTCATATATTCATCAAAACGGAAGGAAAGTAAGACTCTACATCCCTAGCTGCTAGAATTAGCTATTAATTGTGTAATTTGTTCTACATATCTAATCATAGAACAATGGCTCCATCTGTCGTCATAGCATCAAGGTCTCCTTCCATGTGTAGATCTGTCTGTTGTTTGTCGCCTATTCAGATTTGAGTATCATCAAACGGTATATGACGAATTCAGGATGTATTCCTGCTCTGATACCATAATAAAGCGGAAGTAATGAAAGTATAAAGATCAACGCAAGGTTTTTTACATGGTTTGGTAGAAATCCCTACTCCACGATGAGGTTGAGGCGCCTCTATTTTTCTTGTATTTTGTTTGGTTTTGGAGTGTTACATATATAGGGAATGAGGATGTGTCCCATGATCACAATTCCCTCAATCCCCCATATTTAGGGATTATCTAATAAGTTAAGGATTCAAATACATATCCTTACCCTATTTACAAAATATCCTAAATCTCAACAATTTGTACACAGAGGTCTCTCTTCCCTTTGTAGCTCGTCAAGCATACCAGGTGGAGCTACAGGAACAAGCCAAGGGGAAGAAGCTATGAGCAGGAGTTTGCCTGCCTCATCCTGTGTCTTTACTGGGGACTAGTGAATTGTCTGTGGCTGAAGCCACGGGTGTACGATACTACGGTGTAAAGAAAATCTGTACTGCTGGAGGCAAGAATACTACATGAACAGTGGGGTACCGGTGGAAGGAAATACAGGACAAAGGGTATTAACCGAACAATATGTTAAGAGCTGGACAATTACTTTGTGTAGTCCAACAAATGGGATTGTGGTGGATCAATTGCTGTTTACTGAAATTGATAAGCATACAGGGGTAAAAAGGTGACGGAAGGGCACTCAAATAAAGAAGTGACCACATGCATTTTCATTGCCACACTTCCTCTAGCATTTAACAATAAATTCGTAAAACATATTGCAGGATCGATACAATGTCATAGAAAACACGCGAGCAAAAGTAAGATGGATAAAGGAGCTCCCAGTAAAACCAAAGGAACTATTTCAAAAGTAACTTATTTGAAGAATGAAAAAGGGTTGGAAAAGATGTGCGGGTAACCAAAATTCGACATACAACTTTGTTTTGTCTAAACAATCATAGCATCCACCTGTACATCAGAAGTCAGCACCTTCCGCCGAAGTTCGTCAATCTGAATTTTTTATCTAGATGGAAACCATGAGTAGAGAGCATAAAAAAATTGAGGCAATGAACATATGCGGAGAATAGAATTTCCAACTTGCAGATTTAGACCCTGCATAGTAAATAAACCATTTAGTACAAAGGAACTATTAATAATAGGTAAGGAGAAAAATATTCATGATATCCAATTTATGCTTTGCTAAAAAATGATATCCAGATTCTATCCTGGTTGCAACAATTGAAGGAACAAGAAAATGTCAAGTTGAAACTAATTTACAGCATGAGGTGCAAAAGTAATGAAAGCACATTAGACTGATGATGAGTAAACTGAAACTATGTGAAATAAGCCGAAATAATTCAAAGTTGAAATATTAGACTATATACAGATATGATCACTGAAGGCCGGAAAGCAGAGGTAAAGAATTAAAATTAACCCAACCCAAATCACATCATCACAATCCAAATCACATATTATGATTCAACTATATACAAATATGATCACTGAAGGCAGGAAAGCGTAGGTAAAGAAACTGAGATGTTTAAATTCCTGGGAGATACCCAAGCAAAAAACCTAACCGTCCAGGTCTGTAGATTAAACAGAAAAAAAAAGTCGAACAGATTCAAATAAGCTTGAACAAATTCATTAGAAGAGTGACCAATTTAAATAAGCTTGAACAGAATTTTAAAAACATTACAAATAAATTGTAAAACATGGAGACCCTATCATACACGATTTGAAGAATCTAACAATATACAAAGAAAAAAAAACAGTATACAAAGGAACAAACAATGAAGCATACCTTTCAAGGACGCAAACCGGTTAAATTGGCAGAAACAACAATGTTCTGCAATTCATATGAAATTGAAAATTAATAAGCAAGAATTGAAATGAGGCACACATAAAAATGCAAAACAGGGGAAGAAGAAGAGAAATGTGGATGAAATTTAACATAAACAGTACATAAATGTAGAGCAACTATAATCCATGAAACGACACAAATAAAGAACAAAATTTGGAAGAATATGAACCAATAAACTCAGCCAACAACTAAAGTACAAACGTAAAGAACAAACTATTAGCAGCTTAAAGCTTACGTGTGATGAGACACATGCAGTAATGTGAACTAAACATCGATCAAATTTAACTGGTATGCCGACACTTACCAAAAAATTTGGTATGCTGACAGTTTACAACACGGTTTTCCGGGTGTGTCAAAACAGGAATTCCAATGTACACCATATTCTGCAATTCAATAAAGAGATCGAAAAAATTAATAGGCCAAGATTATGCCAATTAAACGAATTGTCGGCAGCTACTTCATCCAAAAAAAGGATAGAAGAATATTTACAAAATTTAGAAAATAGTTAACCACTTATTTGATTACAAACGTAAACTTCTGTGAATAAAGAATACAATTTATGTGAAAAATAATTACCAAAGAAATATAGTTGCCAATAAATTTGATCACGTATAGGATTAGCTTTAAGCTTCTGTTTCAACTCAGAAGTTTGTGCATTCATAGCATTCCCAGCCTCTTCAATCAGAGCTAATAGATTTGTGAGGCAATCCTATGCTAAAAACAAAAAAGAGAAGTTAGAAGGTGCAGGAATCACATGTGATGATGCCCATGGAAATTTCACCTCCACTTGAGAACATACTGATGCAACACAACTGAATTCCAAGTTTGAAAATGTCCAAGTATGCAAAGCATTTAGAAATCTTCTATTTAGGCTTTTGAAGTGTGTGAGGGGATTAGCATAGGATTATATAACACTGATTCAGAACATCCAGAATATGCTAACAAAACAACAGATTCTATAGCAGCACATATCTAGACCCATATCATCAAAAATACGCATTCGTCAAGTGCCTCTTCTCACTCAAATGTGCGCCACATTCAACAAATCACAATTTAATACACACAACAACTGCAAAAGGGAGCAAACAACTTAGAATCAATAAATGTCAAGCAGAAGCAATAAGAAGCAGGAACTTAAAATTAAAACTGAAGACTTCAATTCCTATGGATAAAAAATCAGAAGCTGTAAAATATCGAAAGCCTCCCTCTCACTTGCCAGACAGAGAACAGAAGTGAGGCAGATGCCCATTTTCCTAAAGAGCTCGATTCTGGCAATTATTCACTTGCCAGAAGAAGGGCAAGGATGACTTATGTAATATTGAAGCTTTTGATTGTGACACCCGAAAGGTCATACCACATTGAACCCAGAAATTGCAACGAAATACCACATTGCAACGAAATACCCAGAAATTGCAACGAACGGAATTGCAATTTCTGAGTTCTGGAAAGCAATCAAGATAAACGCAAGAGGGAACATCGCGATTTGTATACGCTTGGTGGTTGCTGGATTACGCAAGAGAGCATTTCAGTAACACGAAAGAAATGAGAACATAGTTCACTTTATAAAATCGTAGTGCCATGAAATTTTGTTACCGTGCTCATACAACTTCGAATGGCTACCAACATTGAGTCTTGCTTTCTTCATCTCAGTATTCTGTTTCTCCAATAAGACACCTGAGGGCAAGCAACAATCAGAAGCTAACAAAATAAATAGGCAGTATAAGCCGTTCTGTAGCGGAAAAAAATTGGATTTGATAGTCCTGCAGAGAGAACATCGCGAAATACCCAGAACTCAGAACGGCGATGGCAAAAGGAAGGTGCAATTTGTATACCACATTGGAACCGTAAACGCGATGAGAGAAGCGGAGGTGAGTCACGCGTCTTCCGAAAACTTTTCGGAAGATGGTTGTGTGATGTCGTTTCACGTACAAGAAGGAGGGCGAAACTTGAGTTGAGCTTCGCTGGGTTACAAACTGGTAGAAGGGAAACTGGAAAACAAAACACAGTCTTCCGAAAACTTGAAATAAACCAAGTAGGAGGCGCGTGGGCTGGACGCATCTTCCGAAAACAGTGAAGAGGGCAGAATTCAGATGTCGTTTTGTATACAAAAACAGTTGCCCATGTTGAATTGAGGCTCGCCGGTTTATAATATAGATGGGTGAACACGTGGTGCCTGATTTGGATGTGCTAAATTTATAAAACAACAATTATTTAGTTAGCTATGAAAATATTAAAATTGATACTTATTTCACTACGGTTGGAAATAAATATTAATTTATAAATTAAACTTAAATTTAGTAATTGAAATTAAATTTACATAACAATTACAATAAAACATTAGAATATACGATATTCGCCATTATATTTATAATGTATTCAAATAACAAAATCGACTCTTTCTTTTCTTCCTTTCCCTAGTTCCGCAGGAGTTTAGACACATTGAGAGAAGAAAGTATCTACCGATTTCTTTAGAAAACAGTGTTTTTCAGCCGGAAGGAAAAAGTGAATCGGCCAGGAACATTCTTTGGCGAAAGCGCTCCTCCCTTCCCCTAACCTATAGGGGAGAAGCCAAGAGATATAGGTCTTTGCTTTGACTATCCTTAGACGGGGAAAGAGTTTCCTGACCGCGAGGAAGGCCCTAGACGAGTGATGACTGCACTGCCGGCTACCTCCTCATCGACAGGGCAGCTCCGTCATCCGCGTATTCTCCGGATGCCCCTTGTGAACTTTTAGGACTGAGAGGAACCTTCTACACTCTTGCTTTCTAGTTTCCATCCTCTGTAATGTAAGAGCAGATGAGCAGGCCATCCTTAAGATAGGTCTGCTAAGATACTTCTTCCGTTAAGAGAAGAGAGGAAGCTTTAGAAAATGTTGTTAAAACTACTAAGTTAGCTCCGGGTAAAAGAGGGTGATGCCAACACATCATTCTTCCATGCCTGTGCTATGTAAGAAATTAGAGGTTCATGAAGGCGGGAATGAGCAATGACTGGAGTTTAGTTCCTAAAATCACTTATTTTGGCTTTTTGACCCGATCTTCGATTTGAGAATTTTACTCTGAATAGTGTCATGTACATTACCCAAGATATGATTTGTCACAAATATATTAATTTCAAAAAATTAAATATATTTATTAGTGTTGTAATCTCAAGAATTCTGTAGAGAAGAAAAGGAAAAGAAGAAGAGCGTAAAACTGTGTTCTTTATTATTCTTTGTAATCCTCTTTATATAGAGGTAAGGACCAGCGGTTACAGAAGTCTTATCCTTATCAAACTGTTCCAATCATTATATCTATAACATATATCTATAACAATTAGTAGTTTCTTGTTTTCAGTAAAATTTAGTCGAAGAATAAAGAAGGTATTGTGTGAGCTACATTGTTGTACAAAACTGCAACAATATTGTTTGCAGTGTCTTGTAATAGGAGAATATTGATGATTCAGTCATATGATGCAACCCTAGATAATGTCACATAAACATACTTTTGATTAAACAATGTGTACTTGGATCAATCCCCAACAGTTTATCAACAGTTTATCAATGGTCATAACAAAGTTACATGATTAAAGTCATGGTCTACCGAAAAACTCCCATCTAAAATCTGTTTATGTATGACAAAAATTGTGTTGTTGAATTTTATTAAAAATTATTGCCTTGTAAGAACACATACTCTTATTTCAATTAATAAATTGAGTTATTTTTTTTGTGTGCTTTTGTCCTTTTTTTCGGATAAGTTAGTAATTCCATTCAAAAAAACATAATGTTTTACATATCGAAGTTTTTTTTATGGGTAATTGAACGTCCAATAAACCTCAAAAAAAAGTATTTGCAAAGTCTATGATCCATCTAGAAGGGAAAACTAGTCCATCTGTACAGTTATATATAAAAAACAATAAGTAGCCTCATAATGTAAACATTGCTGCTTGATTGCACATCCAATCATTCATTTTTGCGGCTCACAGCTGGAATTTCCTAGAATCAATCCAAAATCAGATTTGCATCTTAATGATCTCCACAACATTATCCATTCTATCTTTTTCAAAGCACACACAATTTCTTTCCTTCCGTAAGTATCAAATGATTGCTTACCATGTTACAATTCTGATCCGCTTCCATAGTCTTACTTTGAATGCATAGGTGAATGAGTCGAAATATTGTTGTACCCGTGATTGAGGTTGCACTGTGATATCCATCCATCTTTCAATTTCATTCCACACTTCTGTAGCATGAGCACAATTACATAAAAGATGGTCTATGCTTTCCTCCTCTAATGCACACCAAACACAGCGTCTTTCAGCTTCAGAGGCCGAGACTCCTCGTACCCTTAGTTTATCCATTGTTGCAATGCGAAGCTAAAGTACCTGCCATGTAAACACTTGAATTCTGAGGGGTGCTAATTGATTCCATTCTTCTGAGAGATATGATCTGTTTTGCAGCTGGACAGTGGATGCTTGAGTCAGCAAAATGTCATAGGCTGTAGCCACCGTGTATTTACCAATATTGTCCTCTGTCCACTTCCAACTGTCTATTCGTGTAGAGTCCAGTTCATAGTAACATGCATGCAATTTCAGCTGTCGATATCTATCATTCTCCCATGACCTTAATGGCCTGCGGAACTACAAAAACAATGTATTATGATCTGCAAAATTCTTAGATTTTTCTCTTGCTTGCAGCACTGTGATGTTCCTCGAGGTTGATAATTTGTAGAGGTTACTGAAAAGGGTAGCATAAGCTCCATCTTCGGTCAAGTTTGTTTTCCAGAATAACGCCTCTGTGCCTGAGCCTATCTGCATCTTGATGCCATTATTGAACCATGAAGTTGTGGATACTGTCTTCCATATATCTTCCCAGGTACGCAATGTGTTATCAAGTAATGTGAGCAGATATGTTTCTATCATCCTATCCCGAGGTTGAAAATATTTTTCTGTGATCACAACACACCACAGTCTTGTAAACTCCTCTTTAAATCTCCACAGTTACTTCCCAAGCAGTGATACATTCATATTGTGCAGGTCCTTTAATCCTAATCTGCCATCCTTCTTCTTTAAACATAGATGCGGCCATTTAATCCAATGGGTTGGCCTTGTCTGGCTTGATCTCGTCTGCCACAAGAAATTCGTCACTATGCTGTTAAGCTGCTTTATTATCTGCTTAGGAGCCAAAAAAATCGACATGTAATATATGGTTAGGCTTGTTAGTGTTGCCTTAAGCTGCATAATGCGACCTGCAAAAGATAAAAACTTGTCTTCCCAACATTCAAGTCTTTTTTCCATTTGTTTGATCAGCTCGTTCTACATTTTGCATTTTCCTGGATTTTCTCCTAACTGTAGCCCCAAGTACATGAACGGGAGTTCTCCATGTTTGCATCTCAAATTTCTTGCAAAGGAAGTTTGATTTTCAGTAAAAACATTGAGTGCATATACAGTGCTTTTAGTAAAATTAACCGAGAGGCCGGAGAGTAACTCAAATGTCTGCATGATGCCTTTTATAGTTAAAACATTATCAACAGTCCCCTTGACAATGAGCACGGTGTTATCTGCATACTGCAGGTGAGAGATCTGAATCCGACCAATCTTGGCCCCTTCCATCACATTTGATTGAGCAGTTTGGTTTAGAAGTAGATGGAGACCTTCTGCCACAATAACAAAAAGCAGGGGTGAAAGAGGGTCGCCCTGCCTCAGACCACAATGCATTTTAAACACCCCAGCACTGGCCCCATTTATCAAGACTGCAGCTCGAGCTGTGGAACCGCACTCCTTTATCCATGAGCACCATTTACTAGAAAATCTCATCTTCTGAATCATTTTCTCCAGAAAAATTCAACTCACTGTGCCAAATGCCTTTGTGAAGTCCAGTTTTGGTAGAAGGAGCGGCTGTTTGCTCCTCTTATTGGAATGTATGATTTCATTGACTACAAAGACGCCGTCTAAGATCTGTCGCACTTTTCAGAGATCAACGTACCAATAACTTGCCCAAGTCTAGCTGATAATATCTTAGCCAGCACCTTGTATCCACAACGTATTAAGGAGATTGGTCTGTATTCTCCAAGTGCAATGGGGTTCTGCCCTTTTGGTATGAGTATAATCCATGTAGCAGTGAGTCCCTTAGCTAACTTCCCACAGCGATGAAATACTCCTTAATGAACTTGATGAAGTCCTCTTTTAATACATCCCAATCCTGCTGCAGAAAGAAGAAATTGCAGCTGTCAGGACCAGTGCTCTTTCTCAGTAAACTCTTTCAAACTGCTGCTTGGATTTCCTCCTAAGTAAACTCGTCTGTGAGCATCTCATTTTGTGCCTCTGCAACCTTTCTTTTTGCTGGAATGTCAAGGTTAACAGTGGGGTTCCTTGTAGGTGTGTATAGATTTATGGAAAAATCTGTCACAACCTCTTTGACTGCAGTCACCTCTTCCCTTCGTATGCCATTAACTTGTAGACCTCGAATGTTGTTTCTTCGTCGGTTATTCTTGAGTTTAGAGTGAAAGAACCGAAAATTGTTGTCTCCCTCTTTTATCCATGTTACCCTGGACTTCTGCATCATTAATTTTTCATTGTTCAGCATTGTTGTATGAAGGTTAACAGCAGTCTGATTTTCAGCAGCTCGCTCGTCTGGTTGGAGTATTCCCAGTTCAGCTTTTAAATCATAGATTACTATCTTGAGCTTGAAGGATTAAATGGTTCTATCAATGTCACCAAACTCCGTTTTGTTCCAGTGATTAAGTCTATCCCTGAGGAACCTCAACTTTTGGTGAAGAATAAAACCTCTAGATCCTGTTGCATCAAGAGCGCTCTTCTCCTTTCTGACTATTTCTTTGAACCCTTTGTGGCTACTCCAACAATCTAGGGTGCGTGTTGCCTTAGGTCCCCAATCAAGCTCTTTTGTTTTCAGTATGATCGGGTAATGATCTGACAAGGATCGTTCTTCCACATGCTGAAAGAGATTCAGGCAGTGTGTTAACCAATCTTCACTAAGCAAAAATCTGTCTAGCTGACTACATGAGGTCCTTCTTCCACCATAATGGGTAAAACTTCACTGTTGAAGTGGAAAATCAACCAGCTTTGCCCCTACTATAAATGTATTGAAGTAGAGCATCTCACGAACTACTGGAGAGGATAAGCTGATCCTTTCATCCACATTGCGAATCGCATTAAAGTCTCCAACAATGCACCATTTTTCTCCCTGCTTGCTTCATATTTCCACCATGATTCTGCCCTAGAGATCTCTCTTTTCAGAAATGGATGAGGGCGCATACACATTGATCACAGAGTTTTTCCTGCTCCCCATGTGCCATGCACCCTGATATAGCCTCTATCCATTCTAGTATCTAGTAAAGTGAACACCTCCTTATCCCAAATGATCCGCAAACCACCCAATTTGCCTTCTGTGTTCTGATGAACATATTCATGCCCTTCCCCAGGCCATACACGTGCTCCCGTCCTCGCAACAAACTTCTCTATTTTTGTTTCTTGCACACAGACTAGTTCTGCTTTTTCATTTATTCTCAGATCACTTTTCGTCATTGCAGTATTCAACCCATGGGTATTATAAGTGAGTATTTTCATTGATCTGGCACTTGTGATGTTGGGACAGTGCTCTCATGTGATGTTAGCTTAACAACAACTACTTCATCCATTTTCCTGAACTGTTCCACCATTTCCTCATTTGTCCTAGTTGCAGTAACTCCCAGAGCTTTCATCCTTTCCCATATCCTAGCAGGTTCTGAGTCTGCACTGACAACATCCTGATTCTCCACTGTGCCCCACGAAGGATCCAAAGTTGCCAGGATTGGACTCCTTTTGAGAGACAAATACCTTACAGTGAGGTGTTCAATTCTACTTTTCTGCTAGAGTTCAACGCTCGACAATTTGCTAATTTACTTCTTTCTGAACGGGAGGCAAAACTAGTAATCCCATAGAGATCTTTATCAGTGTTTGAGGGAATTGGGCAACGAAGAAGTTCAGGTCAAAAGGATCGCTACTACATGATGGTGTACTTGGAGTTCCAGAACCTTGATATCCTTCAAGTTGTCCAGATTCTTTTGGGCTAGTTACCTTGCTACTCGCCATGTCTGATAACTCCAGTGCGCGACTTATGCTGTTCAATTGGTCCTTACCCCCAAGCTTCTGATGCTGTAGAGCCAAAAGTGTTGTGAACCCTCCGTTCTGCCTTATCCTTGCCACTTGTTGTCTTACTGTAGAGGAGTGCTCTTAGCTTTTCCATGGCTTTTTCCCAGGGTCTGATCGGGTTGTGATAAAATTTAAACCTCAATCAAGAACCTCCTTCCCCAAATCTCGATCAGTTTCCTTCTCAATTTTTGCCTTTTCAATTCCCGTTTCAATGTGTTTGACTTGACTTTCCTTAGGGGAGGTCTCTGGTAGGGATGCACTTGTGAGACTATTTCCTTCTGCTGGGTTATGCACCGTTGTTCGGAAGTATTCTCCAGGACTGTTGTCGTGCGAAGCTTGTTGGGACTAATAGGTCTCTCCATGCTAGTAGTGGCTGTGTTGTCTACAACCTCTTTGTTATTGCTCCCATGGTTGAACGGTTCGGTAATCAATTTGTCGGGAGTGCTAGGCCTTGTTTGTATGTTTCCAGCACTAGTTGAGGTATTGGCATGAGTAAATTGTTTTTTCTTCATCCTCTAAATGTTAATTGCTCCCTTAGGATTGACTACTGTCAACTCTGGCCAGTTTTCTTCTTTAGTGCAATCAGCTTGGCTCAATGTACCCTTCCACAACATATTTTTGATAGATTTATAAATCAAATTAGTCCGCACCTCTGCCAATTCCTCCGAGATGCAGATGTCAAACTTTTTCTCCTCGGAGGTAATTCTCATTCTTTTTTGTACAGTCGCCAAGGAGTTGGATAGGATTTGGACCCTCCCATACAACATTTTTGTCCTTTCAGAATTTTTTTTATCCACCTGCATTACCTCTCCATGTATGGCAGCCACCTCATTGAAAAATTGATCCCCCCAGCAATGCAACGGTGTTCCAGTAATTCGAATTCATATCGGCCTCACCATTTTTCCCTTTGCAACCTTCCATGGCCTCAGATTATGGACGCCTAGTAGTTCCTGGACTTTGATGTCAGTAAGCAGTCTCAAATTCAGTTTCTCAGAGTCGAGCTGAAACAAAAGCTCTCCCCCTTCCAGGAGTACTACGGAGCTCTTCACATACTCATGTTCCTCCAAAATCCTGCACATGGAAGTTAGTTCCAGATTCAAGTGACATAAACCCACCAGACATTTATCTAGCCATTGTTGGCTTTACGGTGCTGGCGAGAAATCTAGCTCCTCAATCTCTTCATTGTCTGTTGGTGCTATCGGTTGGACTTGTTGTTGCTTTCTAGGGGGTGGAGGTTTAGCGCCACTTGATGTTTCCCCCTCTCTTGCTAAGCTAATTGCCAGAGTGGTTGTACCAACTCTGCAGCCATTTAATACCTGCAACAACAAAGTAAGATCCACGATTTTTTCAAATCTTATAAAGCCATAACGTTTGCCAATTTTGCCGTGAGAGCTAAAAATTCTCCACATTTCCTTCTCCGTCCATGCCGGAGGAAAGTTGGTGATGAAGAAGGAGGTTGAATTCGACCGGAGTTTCTGAATAAAATGTGGAATTTTTCTATGGTGAGAGGCAGTGTTTATTTGTTATGTTTCTTTTGGTTTCCCCCCCCCCCCCAATTTTCCCTGGCGACTTTCCATCGTTATCCAGTCATTGTCAGTGACCTCTATGAGATGTTGAGCAGTATTGACGAGCTCATCTGCAGCAATTTCGATCATTTTGCCCTTGTCCGAGTCTGATAGTCCCTTAGCAGGAGACAGATGATCGACGACCATAGTGTCTGCCAATCAATGCTTATAGAGTCCCGACACAAAATTGGGATCAGAACTCCTAAACTGCCACTCAGTACTCTGATTAGGACGGGGTTTTAGAGTATAATTGAGACCGTCCAGTAGTTCTGCTACTCAATGTGCTGGAACCTGCTCGCAGAATTGGGACCGGAGCTATGTTTTGTGCCATTTGCAGTAATGAGAAGTAGAAGGTTTCCCTTTTTACGGCGAGATTTTGGTCGGAAGTAGATGTATTGGATTCACGCCTGGGAGAATTTCGAAATTCAAAAAATCACTCTCAATAAATCTTTTTTAGCTTTGATAAAAAAATCACTCTAAACCGCCATTTACATATCAAAGGTACTACCGTTGATCTACTAATCTAGCTTGTAGCTACTTGATACAACAAGAGCCAACTCATTATACAAAATATAGCTATGGCTACCGAAAAGCAAACATCAATCTAGTATGAAGCTTAGGACATCGAAACCCGTCAGCCATTATGTATACACTTGATGCCTTCGTAAGACCATACACATCCATCCAAAACCAAGTTGCAGCTTTGACGATAGCTGGTATATCCTCAAAGCTGATTACATTCATTTCCTTCCAGATATACCATATTGTTGCATGCCATATTGATTTTTACATCTCACACCCTCCTTGTCCCTTAAACAAGCTCATATGCGCTTTGTAGTGGCTATATGGATCCATGATAGTCATTGGCTGCCGCAAACCAAACCATCGATATATATGATAAGCACCTCATTAGGGCTTATTTCATGCTACATTTTAGTCCATTTCATCCCCTAAACACCAAGATTTAAGCTCAAAACATGCACTT